>RJWJ010040582.1:0-13882 GCA_004363605.1 Indri indri
TGGAGAATGTTGGTATCAGTAAGTCCAAGTGTATTAGTAAGCACAATACTATGAATCAGTTAAGTTCACTTAGGAGACAGTGATTCTCAGATTGAGAGATAGAACCCAATCCTATTCTATGACATTTGCCACAGAGACACTGAAGCCAAGTAGTGAAAGAAGGTTGATGATGAAGGGGTACATATGTTTACACAGATCAGAAAATACCGGCCGGGTGCAGTGGCTCAGGCCTATAATCCTAGCACTCTGGGAGGCTGAGGTGGGAGGATTGCTAGAGGTCAGGAGTTCAAGACCAGCCTGAGCAAGAGTGAGACCCCGTCTCTGCTAAAAATAGAAAAAATTAGCTGGGTGTGGTGGTGCTCTCCTGTAAGTCCCAGCTAGTCAGGAGGCTGAGGCAGGAGGATCGCTTAAGCCCAGGAGTTTGAGGTTGCCATGAGCTAGGCTGACACCACTGCACTCTAGGTAGCCCGGGCAACAGAGCAAGACTGTCTTAAAAACGAAACAAAGCAAAACACACACACACACACACACACACACACAAACAAACAACCTCCCCACCACCACGAACAACAACAAAATCCCCAAATACTGAACATTTAGGGAGGGGGCAGAGAGTAGGACTGAGTACAGATTATAGAGGGATCCTCAGGGAGTAGAAGAAGCTTGGGAATTTATCCTGAAGGGAAATGGGCAATAATGTAAAGATATTTGTGACTTCATGAGATTTACATTGGAGAAAGATTACTATGGCAGCTGGGAAGTTTGGGAGGGACGGGTCAAACTTGTGGTGGAAGAACTCTTAGGAAAAACTATTCAAGGAATTCCACATGAAATGATGAGGAGTTAGACCATGTTTTAGCACTGGGGGTGGAGAAAGGGAGCAGTTACAGTATTAATGATTTTTAAGAAGATGGAATCAGGGAGACTTGGGGACAAGGTGAGGGAGAGCTGCAAGATGGCGCACAGGTTTCTGACGTGAATGACTGGATGGCATAGCAGAGACACAGCGAGGAAGAAATGAGGGGGGAGATGATGAGCTTGGGCCTTGGTGCACTGGGGTGTTCAGTGAAAATGGGATTTTGGGATGCAGGGTTTGGTAGTGTAGGGGTGGGAAGGGGTGATCCCTTTCCTCCCCATCACAAAGGGTCACAACTGACACATAATGGAAGACAGGTTAACAAAAGAAAAGCCTAAAAAATGTATTGCAAGCACACATGTGTGCAGGAGTCACCCCCAAAAATGAAAGCTCAGGGAAAGAGAAAAGGGCCAGATGGTTGACCCTTAAATACCCTCTTCACTGGGGAGAGGAAAGCTGGGGGTGTCGGAGTACATGATTTTCAGGGGATATGAATGGACCCAGAGACAGAAATTAACTTGTAAGTAATTGTCTTTGGAATGTGAATGAGCCCAAGAGGCAGACGTTATCTTGTGAAAAAGTTTTTCCAGGTGTGGTTGCAGTCGTTTGTCTTCTTCTCTGTGATAGATGATGAGATTTTAGAGAGAGGATGGGAGACAACTGTGTTCCTTTTTAGGGTACTGGTTTCTAGGTAGATAAGGGAACTCCAGAGAACAGCTTCATCCTGTGCGTTGGGAGACATGAAGGGTGGAGAGGCTGGGGGTGTGGGGAGGAAGGTCAGAGAGACCTTGAGGCTGCTTCTTCAGTTCAGCATGTCAAGGTGCCAGAATTTGGGGTATCGGTTTCTGAGTAACAGCCGTTGGATATGCAAATCGTGGAGCCACCGTCTCCTGGTGAAAATATCATCATGAATTCCTGAGCAGAGCTTGCACTACAGAACTGGACTTGCTCATAAAGGTAATGTTCTTTAAATCTATCAGGTAGGAAGTTAGGACTCAGTCATGAGTCCTGACTCTCTCTTTTCACATTCGGTGGACAGAACAGGCTAATGAAAATAATCGCATTTTCCTAAATCCAATTAGGAATTTTGAAAGCTTCACTAAACAAAGATGAGTGTCTTTCTGCCTCATTCTGCCTCTGAATTCTTCTGCCTTTGAGGTCATGGGAATGTGTACATGAAAGGGAGAAAGGTATTTTTCTTGATGTCTTCTGGCATTAAATGAAGCACTAATGGTGAAATGTTTATAAAAATTAAGAAGCTCCTTGTTCCTTTCTGAAGAAGAGCAGCCCCCTTGGTAAAATGGTTGCTAATTATTTTCATATTCAGTCACCAGCTGAATGTGATAGCGACTTCATAGGTTACCAATGACAAGCCTTTTCTGAGCTGTCCCTAGCCAAGAATTCCCCTCACCCCCACTTACCCCCACAGCAGAAGTGGAGGGTCATCACCACGTGTTCTGCTCAGAAATTCCCAAGACCACTGAGTGGGATAGAACCTCCAAAGAGTTGAGGAGTTTCTCATTTACATTTGTTGGGTTGTTGAAGAATTTCTTAGACTCCTCTTCCTCATGTTCAGGACAACTCTTGGGAAACACCTATATTTGCAGGGTTCACCAGGTCCCCAATCTGGTTACTTCCCAGGTCAAATTGTGTTCCCAAACCTGTTAAAAATAAATTTGAATGGGATCCAGTGACCCTATTCTCAGTTCCTGGAGTTCATTCTACTCTTCTGAAACTTTATACTGTTAACTGGAAAGGCTTCCATGAAGAAGTGATTTTTGAGCCACAATTGGAAGGAGGAAGGCATTTTCTAAGAGTAGAATGCTGTCAGTTATTCTTTATTCTGGAAGACTCGGTCTCACCCTCCCCGTGCTTCTACCATACCATGCAAATACTTCCATGATGATTCTGTGATCTGCACTGAATTTATTTGTGCACATATATGTATCCTTGCTTCCTAGACAGGTGCCTAGTATACAATAGAATCATCGTAGGTTCTTAAGGCATAAAGGAATGCAAATGCTGCAGTAGAATAGATGGAAATATCAACTTTTATGAAAATATCTATCCGATTTTTAACATTATTCCTTCTTATGAAGTTTATGTTTTAAAATATTAAGATATAATCTTGAAAGACTCAGAACTTGGAATCTCCAGGTTTGAGTTAAATAATCTATTTGATTAACCAGTTCATGAGTATGGCTGAAAGAATGGATGTTCTTGCCAGTGGGATTAACTAACTGTGGTAGGGAAAGTAGGAAGGGTGGAAGATCTGGTGAGAAGATGAGAAGAGAAGTGCCTTAATTCTGTCCCTATTTTTTTTTTTTTTTGAGAAAACGTTTACCCAGTGGATTCCAGTGTCTGGAGGGCCAGATGGATGGGTCATCTTGAGAGCCTCTGCATGAAAAGTATGGGTTCCCTGGAATGATTTGAACCCCAAAGGAAGAGAGCTGGGCACATTAGTCTCCTTCAATGTGTGCAACAGTGAGGTACCAGCTGATCTTGGGTCCTTTGTATGGTCCAAATGGAAAGGATGTCATAGTTTCTGAGAAACATGTGGAAATCCTAGGGCTACTCTGATCTGTGTTATCTTCCACTGCAGCAAGAGGTGAAGCCAGATCAACATCGGACCAGTGAGAACAGCTGATGAGGAAGAAGATGAGAGCTAACAAACATTGAGCATTTATTCTGCGCTAGCTACTACTCTAGGCATTTTATATGCACAGGATAGGACCAACATGGAATCTACAAAGCATCCCAAGGAGGGAGGCATGATTACTAGCCCTTTGACAGAGAACTTGGAACAGAGACTTACCAAGCTTCACCAATGTGCTTAAGTAGAAGAAAGAAGTGTCCCTTAGCTGTGGTATATGAGCCTGGGAGGCCCAGTTCAAAGTTTTATTTGAACAGCATTTGCAGTTGAGTGGAAGAAGCTTCTCCTAATGGCTCATCAGACCAAGAGATCTGAGATGAGACCTGGGAGCCATGTGTAGGAGCTGAAGTGGCCAGATTGTGGCGGGGGCCGTCAGCACTGCAGTGGAACAAGGAACAAGAACTCTTTGGGTCAAATGGATGGGTGCACCAGAGAAATACTAAACCCTGGGGACTGGCAGCATAGCTTTGTTTACAAAACTCTAAGCAGCATGTTTCTGGAAAATTGTAAGGTCCATTGAAAGGGCCTGGAATGGAATGGACAATTTTATTGTGAGAACAAGGGAAGTGCAGGTCAGATGGAGGATGTTGCTTGTTAGGTTTCAGTGAGGCAATGCTGGAGTAGAACAGGGGCTTTGGAGGCAGCAGGGAAAGTGTTAGGTGTGATGGACTAAAAGTGATCTGTAATCGGGAAGCCTGAGCCCTGTACCCTAACTTGACCTGACACAAGCTGTTTGATCTTGGATGAGTAACTGTCATTGCAGAACCTCTCTTGGCTCATTTTTACAATGGAGATCATAATGCTGACATTGTGTGGCTGTAGGGAGGATTCTTTGGGATAATGTAGGTAAAATGCACAAAGTGTTTGCCTCCTTTCTTCAATTTCTCTTCTCCTGGAAACATCACCTTGGTTGACAGAGCATGAAAAGAGGACCATGGCGCATATTGCAGTGGAGCCAGTGGAACTCTTTGCAGGGACTCGTGATGGACACTCTCAGCTCCTCCCAGGACTAGCTGGGGGGAAAGGGCAGGAGGCTGGGACTTGCGTGATTTTAAGCTGGTGCACAACCAGCAGAAATCCCTTTTTAAAGGGTTACGGGGGACTCATTATCCACATGCCCAGGCTGCCATGACCTGGTGCACCCAGGTTCTATTTCAACTGGAAAATAAAATAGAGGGAAGCATGTTGAACACTTGCCTATTAAGCACGTAAGCCCTTTCACCTGGGAAAGGGAGCTAGTTGCACATTGAGATCAGTGCCCAGGAAAAAGGAAGGAATATCTGTTGGCCCTTTCCTGGGTCAGAGCCCAGCCTCGCTGAGTGCCTCACAGCTGCTGCTACTGGGAGAAGCAATTTGTCAACTTTATACCTTTCTGCTCTATGGTCTGGTGACTTAATAGGATTTGACCTTCCCTGGGTTCCATTTCAGTTGGGTCAGACACTGCACTTCAAATTAAAACTTGGGCTCGGAGACAGGTGATGAGGAGCTGGTGAGGTGTGTGGGTGCGTGTCCAGAGGGGGCTGTAGTTTCAGGTGCCCCCTGAGCTGGCACGATCAACTCTGTGTTCACGACACCACCCAACCTGAGCCCCCGACTTCTCATGATGCTGTGACCATCTTGTCTTCCCCTGGGCACTGCAGTAGCCCTCAGCATGCAGGGAGTGTAGCCATCCATCTACGCACGGAGGGGAAGCCTCAATTTACATGCAACGATGGAATAAAATTCAAAAATGGGAAGACACGATGTCAGTGCAAAGGGTCCCTAAGATGACCCTGTTCAGTCGTCCCACGTATGTTTAGTACCACATGTGTGCGGTCCTTGTGACAGACACCAAAGGAGATGGAAGTATTTCACCCACGCTGCCAAGGCAAACATGACCATGCCGTAGGCAGGAGGTGATGCGTGTGAGGAGGGGACTGTTGCAGGACCACACAGGGAGAGGGGACGCTCTTGGGGAGGGGAGGGGAGGCGAGAATCCTGGAAGGGTTTATAACAGGGCACCTTTGAACTGAGCCTTTGAGCAAGAAAGGGACCCGGGTGAGCAGGCGCGGGACTGGGGGACGGCCTGCCTGGGGGAGGGCATGGCACAGGCAAAGGTGAGAGGTTTGGCATCACACCACAGGTAGGGGACAGAGATGGCCCATCATGTCTCCACTATGGGGAGGCCTGGCCTGATGAGCATGAGTGTGTGGCTAACAGTAAAAGCTAAGGCTTCCTGAGAGATTACTGTGAAGCACCTTATATATATTATATATGTATCTCTAAAATGTATTCCTATATTACATAATATTCTGTAAGTGTAATTATATAATGTAGTATATATTTATATCATGTATTTTCTATCAATATTAAAATTATATATAAGAATATATAATAGAATATTATATGATTATGATTATATAATTACATTATATTAATAATTGTGTTATGGTATAATATAATATTAAGAACAATTATACTATCATTATATTATATAATAGTACTATACTGTATATTAATGATATAATATTATGCTATAGTTACTATTAGATATTAGTTAGCATTTTATAATATTATATATTTTATACCCATGCACACACACACACACACGGGCACTAGTTTGAAAAGAAAGAAATTATCCTTATTTAATCTTTACATCCCCATGAGGTATTACTGTTATCCCCATCATATGGATGATGAAACCGAGGGCAAAAGAGCAAAATGTGTGAGTAACTTTTCTGATGACACAGCTGGTAGGGAAAAGAGCTGGGATTTGAGGTCGGCACTTTGGATCCAGAGTCTGTGCTTGCAACCTGTCTGCCCTTCTGATTCCAATAAGCAGGAGATCAGTAAAACCTCTTGCAGCGCGCTCAGCAGGACCGGCTGCAGAGGGAAGGAAGGCTGATGCCTCCCAGCAACTGACTCCCTTGGTGAAAGCGGTCTGGGCAGTTCCAGGCAGAGTCCCCCTGTGCTCTGCAGAGGTCCCCAGGGAGGATGGGTGAGTGGCAGCAGCCTTGTTTCCACATCAGCCTTGCTCCCCTCTGAGCCCTCGTCACCCGCCTCTGTGGCCATGACAGTCTCTGAGTCACACACTCTGCCTGTGCACCGTCTTGCTCCTTCTGTTACCGCCACGTGGTGGGGTCTTTTGGCTTTTCTCTAAATGAAAGCATCGCTAAGACCTGGCTCAGGACGGATCATTAAGCTGAGGCAGGACAGAGAAGGCTGGGGAGGAGTGGCCTCTGGGGGCCTTGCAGGCACTCTGCTGGCTGACTTCAAACGGGCAGAAGCCCAGTTTTTTAACAGCATCCGTGTTTAGAATAATGGACGCTGACCCAGGTGAAGCCTCTGTCCCAGGTTGGTTCATGTATGTTTTCATCTCACCCAAAAACTGCTAAAAGGGAATAACCCGAGTTTCTGGTGAAAAATGGGCTAGGTCAACTTTTGGAACATTCTATTTCAGAAATAAAACAGAAGGATTTCATTAGAAATGTTTGTTGCAGCATTGCATGTATTAAACAACCAAAAATAAAAATAAAAACTCTGGAAACAACTAGAATGCCATCAACAGGGGAATTATGGAATAAATTGTGGTGTTTTGGTGCATCTGTTCTGTACTATATCATGAAGTTATTAAATACTTAAATGGATGGGAAAGATCAACATGCATTAATCTGGAAAGATGTTCAGATAAACATAGTCGATGAAATAAAAAGAACTTGCAGAATAATGTATGTAGCATTTTGTATGTGTGAAAAGAAAAGGGAAGAAGAGAAAGAAAAAGAATGCCTGTGTACTTGTGTGTTTGTGTCTGTAAACATGGCTACAGAGAGAGATAGAATGACAAAAATGGTGTCCATGCATTATCTTAGGGGCCTGGTTTGACGGGAAAGAAATTATTTTACTCTTTATACCCTTGTCTAAGTTTATAACAATATCATGCATTTCTTTTGTAATCCAAAACCCAATAAAGTAAGCATTGTTTATAGATAAAATTGAAGAAGGAAACAAAAGTGGAATTAAATAATGGCGTTTATGGCATGTCAGAACATAGATTTTGTTTTATGTTCTACATAAGAATTTTCAAATGCAGATTCCATGTGACATGCATTCCAAAATAGTTTTTGATAAAATAATTTTTGGAATGATGCCTAATGTATTACACCCATGGAGCTTCCCAATACACATCATTTATCAATATCTTATTAAAGGCACTGAGAAGTTCTGCAGTTTAAAACAAATCTCAAGTTTATTAACCTTGTTTTCCAGATTTTTTTTTTTTTTTTTAGAGAATTTTTTTTTTTCTCCCTTTTACTTAGCCTGCAAAATGCTTGGTAAAACTGTTAGGAATAACATCTTCAATTCTATGGCAATGAGAAGCTTCTAGAGTTTTTGAGGCAGTGGAGGAATAAAACCTGATCAGATTTTCATGGAGATGTGTAGCAAGTGCCAGATGCTTGGAAAAGGAGCGAGCAGGGCAAAGGGAACTAGCTAGGAGGATGTTCTAGCAGTTCAGGGAGGAGGTGACAGTGGTCTGCAAAAGGGCAAAGCTATTGTGGTGGAGAGAAGGGATGGCTGCAGTGTTGCAAGGATAGTGATCGGTGGTGCTTCGAAATGGGGAATTCTACAGTAGAAGCAGGTGTGTGGTCCAGGAGGAGGGTGACCACAAGTTGAGTTGGGAGAGGTGGAGGAAATGTCCAATAAGCAGTTGGATGCACAAAACTCTTCTACACAACTCTCCTGAGACCACATGAACCTATCACTTGTCAGGAAGGAGGATGGTGTTGGCCTTATTGGGCTAAATTTTGATCTGATCATCCTGTTGAGGCTGCAAAATGATGAGATAGGACTGAGGTCTCACCCACAGGGGACAGGCACTACACTGGAAGATTCTGTCCCTCAGTGAGAAAACTGCATCCCCCCAAGTAAGCATTTGACAGAACATGGGAGGGGAATTCTTGGCTGTATGTGAGATCCATTCTCTTCCGCCCAGACTTCTGAGAGGGCAAACGCCGAGTTGTGGTCACCTGGGTGGTGTGGTTTCAGAGGTGCACAGCTCACGCAGGCACACCCGGTGCTGGAATAGAGGTACTGTACAAGCTCCAGAAGTTAAGTCCTAGCTTCTAAGTCAGGCAATTTGATTTTCAACTTTTACATGATCCTCTGAATTTATTTCCTTTTAGTTATTTTCAGGTCTTTAATCAATCTGAGTTGAAGCTTCCAACTCTGTTTCAGTTGTGCCACAAAGAATTAAGGGGAAGAGGCCCGTGTCTGCAATCTAGCCAGCAAGTTTACAGGGGTAACAGCGCCCCCCGAGGCCAGCATAGAGTGGGCAGCGGGCGTCGGTGAGAAGTCTCTTTGAGGAGGGTAGGTATCGTTGCGGGGGATCGGTTTCACCCTGTGAGGTTCAATCACTTCTCCCTGCACGGACATTCTCCTCTCATCCCCCTTGGAAGTTGTAAGTGACATTTTATTAAGGGAGAATCTGATTTTCCAAATGAAGGCATGGTGGTGTGGGACAAGATGCTTCCATTCCCCTGGTCATTAACTATCTTTACGTCACAACCGATGGATGTTTCTGTGTGACGAGAAAAGACCCCAAGGGTTTCTCCCATTTTGCTCACAATAACCACCAAGATGGCCTTGTCTTGCTTGCTTCATGAGACGATGTGCATCTTCCAAGGATGGATTGATGAGGTTTTCATCCACACCCGGCGTAGAACTATTTCGTGGCAGAAAGAAAGGTTATTGTCACACCATTAACACAGTGGGGGTCAGACCTTCGCGACCAAGCTGTGTCTCACATACCCTCGATTGCTGCCTAAAGGTAAAGATGCAGCCACACAAGGTGGCAGGAAACCCCAGGAAGTACCACTGAGCCATAGCATGACGGGAAGTGGCTTTGTTACAAAGCAAGATCACTAGGATTGATCTGAAGATGGACAATCAGGTTGCCAGTGGCTCCTGTCCTTAGGATCAGAAGAATCTAGCTGAGACCTTGGGACTTTCCGGCAACTTTGAGTCCAAATCCAGATCTTCTCAGAGCGTTTTATTCCCTTCCCTAATACCTCTGTGAAAAACAGACTATGGATTTTGTAGTTCATTTGAATCATATTGCCATAAATAACCCCTGAAAGCATCTACTCCCTGGCTCTCCATTTTAGGGAGAAAATTCTGTCTAAGAATGAGAACTGGTTTTGGTGAGATCATACAGGTGTGGCAGAGCCAGGTGTCCTGGCTTCCTGGTGAGTGTTGGTCATGACATATGTCCTTCTCATTTGAACAGAAACAAGTGAATGTCTACCAAGTGCTGGGGACCATACTATGTCCCGGTGAGACAAAGAAGGGAATTAAGTGTTCTCTGCTAGAAGCACACATACTACAGTAGAGCATCTGGGTTCTTTAACTTAGCCTTTCATGACCGGACAATGTATGTGCCAGACCATGAATCCCATGAAGGAAGGGGTTTAGTTTCACTGGTCTCCTGCTGATGCGTCAGTATTTGTTGAATGAATGATGATGGGGGGCTTGTACAAGACGCTATACTCTCAACACATTCGAAAGTGATTCTTTCTGCCGAAAAAGTCACAGTGGTTCAGAGAAAGCTCAAGAGAGGGTTTTTGAGAGATGGATTTGGGAGGGTGAGAGGAAGTTCACAAGAAAACATGGAGGGAAGTAGACTTAGGTAGAGGGACATGGCGCCACCAGAGGTATTGGGGATTGAAGGCTTGTCAAGCGCTGGGGAAGGGGGTGTTCTCAGTCCTGTGCACATGGTCAGAGCCCACCCAGTGCAGACTGGAGCATCAGGGGAAAAGACCAGAACTATAGAAAGAGCCCAGGGCCCGATCGTGAAGATTCTCACAACCTCGCTAAGAAGACTTTGTTTTTTTGGCAATAGGAGAACTAGAAGGAGACTTCTTGCTATAGTTAACCACTTCTGACCTGCAGAGAAGGAGAAAAACAAAAATAAATCCTTGCTGGTGACTATGACGTTTGCTTTCTCTGAGACTGTAATGTTCCAGATGAGATCTTCAAACGAGTGAAGACTAAAATGTCTCAACGTGCTTGTGGCAGATGTAGTCTGCTCTGGTGCCTCTGGTCCAATCTGGTCGCTTGGAATGCAAACAGTCCCTATATTCCCGTAGTGTTTGCAGGAAGCTTAACGAGCTCACTTCCATCCAGTGCCAGATTTTAGGGAAGGGCTGGGGGAGAGGTGTGATATGTGGGTTCCAATGATCTTTGCAGTAAGTGGGGAGAAGAATGCGTTGCAGAAGGGAAAGGGAGATGAATATTCTTAAAAAGCTAAATAGCTCTGTTTGGGGTAGCCTTGCAGGGGGCTACCAATATTAGAGTTAAATGTACTTGGACTTACATGCAGACTTTGCCACTTAATACCTAAGTAATTGGGGGTTTTGCTTAACCTCTTTGAACCTCAGTTTCCTCCTCTGAAAATATAGATAATAGAACTCACCATACTGGGTCACTGTGAAAATGAAATGAGACGCTTGTGAAAATGCTGGCTTAGTAGGTCTTGCTCTTCTTCCTCCAATAATGAGGCTGGATCCTGCAGGCATTCAGAGAGGGAAAGCCGGTATTCCTGGCTGGTGAAGGAGCTGATCTCAATGGTGGGATGGAATTGACTGGAACACGAGGCAGATGACTGCCAAGGAACAAGGAAGATCTAGACGCAGTGGGTGCTCAGGGAAGGTTGTGTGCACCTTCCCACTGGCCAAGAGAAAGGGTCTGGAAGACCTCAGGGCCTGGGAGACTGCTGAGAATTTTGACATTCGAGAGCTGCAAACAAAAATGGGAGAGGGAGCCTGTCAAGTAAAGCATATTCCAGATTGACTGTAGTGTAAGTATTTTGTGGGGTGAGGTGGTTTGAGGAAGAGAAGTAGAGTATTGGACTGAAAATCTTCAGAGATATTAGGGAGAATTGTGTAGATCCTGGAATCCTGAGACAAGGGATATGGACTTTACTAAGGTCCAGAAAAATCCCAGCTGAGAAGAAGAGAAAAGGGGGAAAGGAGATTTCCCTAACGTGTCCTTCTCTTCTTCCTCTAGCATTGGGACTTAACGACCGTCTTGGTACCCAGGGGTAAAGCCCTGACCAGATGATCCCTGTGAGACTACAGCACTGAGTCTTCCCCAGGTGACGGGGGCCAGACTGTGGGGAAGGGAGAGCACATTTCCCCCCATCACTGTCTCCTTCATGACAATGGACAGCTGTCCCCCTGTTCTCTGCCAGTCCCTCCGCGTGGTCCCCATTATACACACACACTGTCCTGGGCTGGACTGCCTATGACCCAGCATCTGGGAGTGGACACCCTGCCATCCCCCCGTGTTCTCTGAAGGCAGTTTCTCTTGTGCCCCATCCTGAGAGTCTGGCCTGTGTTGTGAACTAGATCTTGCCTTCCAGAGGCTGGGCCAGCTTCCCAGTGGAAAACCAGTGCTGACATTTAATTTAAAAGCCAAGATGCTACTTGGTAAAAGTTTGCAACATTAAATCTCAGCTCTCCTTGCAGATAGAACCTTCTTCCAAAAAGGAAAGGGGCTCCGTGAGTTTGAAATACCTCTCTGATGACTTTCTAAAGAGTGGGGGACACGTAAATAGGAAGGCACCATCCTACCTAAATTAAAGAGTGTTAAGATGAGTGTCCCAATGCTTCTGTTACAGCTGAGGAAACAGGAAGCAAATAAGGGAACAGACTCATTTATTCAACAAATATTGATTAAGAGCATTCAGTGTGAATGCTCGAGGATGAATAGGACACAGCAGTGAAGATCATACAGATACAAGATTGTGTCATTTCTCTGCTTAAGACCCTTTAACAGCCTTCTGCTTCACTTCAAATCACCTTCTTCATATGGTTGGTAATATCCTGTGTGATCTGGCCCCTACTATGGGTCCATACTTAACTTATTTTAGTCTAAGTGTGTTCCACGCAATATTTGAGACATACTAAAGCGTATTTGTTTTTTGTCTGAAATTTATATTTAACTGAACATCTGCATTTTATTTGGAAACTCTGCATATGTACCAGTGAAGACCAGAAAGAGCACAGCACACTCAAGCTTTGGGGAAGATGAGGGATGCATGGAATTCAGGGTGGCTTGGGGAGCATGGCATGTTAAGCTCAAAGGCTCGATGGTAAGACTTTCATTCTGTGAGCCGTGGTTTGTAAGCAGGATAGTAACCAGATCAGATCTGGGCAAATCTCTGAGCACCAACATCACATCCTCCCACAGCAGAAAATGTCCCCCCCAAACCCCCATTGAGATTGGAGCTGGTGATGTGCACTTCACAGCAGGGCTGGGGGGTGTGCCTTGCCTTTGGTCTGAGTATATTATTTGTGTGAATAGATTTGTGTCTAAATTCTGTGTGATCTGGGTAAGCCACTTCCCCTCACTGGGTGTTGGCCACCCTTCCTTGAAATGAAAGGGTTGACCAGATGTCTTTAAGGTCTTTGAGTTTAAATAGCATTAAGGGCTCATTTTGAGATCCCGTAAATCATTCTAGTAGTGGTACCCAGGGAACAATCGAGAGGCAAAGACTCTTTTGCCCAGTGTCAATGATTTTTGCCTGTGTGAGGTCCCCTTCTTCCTTAGACAATGTCCTAGGATGGGTCCCTTGAAAGCAAGCCTGTGACAGGGATGATTCTCATGCAAGTGACTTATTGGGAGAATGAGACTGCGGGAGTAGAATAGGGCAAAAGAAAATACGATAAAGCAGGATATTCCCTCAGCTGGAGACTTGTTATCCTGATCTCACAGGGAACTCCAGAGTATATAGACGGTCACAGGGCTGTCCGGTGGCCCACCATGAAGTGGGAGGCTGAGGTTTTATATCATCATATTAGTCATTCATTGGCTGTGTGCTGCCCTTGTGGCATTCCACCTGCCCGAGCCTCGTATGTAAAATGGGAGTAATAATAGCACACACTGTACATGGTTACTATGAAGATTAATAAGAGAATGTATGTAAAGTGCTCAACACACATTCTCTTCTTCTTCCTAATATCAGTCATGCACACCTTAGTAAGAAATTTAGAGCGTGTGTCCTAGGGAATTTCTTGACATACTCCATTTTTTTTCTGATTGAAGAATGAAGGCATGTGTCCTTATAAAATGAAACAGAAATCTCTGAAATCAGGCTGGGGTATTTAGAAGGGGAGTTCAAGGTCGTTTCAGGACTTATGGAATCTAGCACAAGCTTAGTCACCATCATTCTAACTCTTGTGATTTCTTTGCTTCTTCAGACAGTGTCAAGGGAGGCTTAAGGGAGTGGGGCAGACCTGGGTGGAACTTATTCTCAGCATATTGCCTTAGGAAAACCACACACAGATGGGCTTGTGCTGATTTGCGGAAACAGAAGGAAAATAATTCATGGTTTCAAA
>RJWJ010040583.1:0-13915 GCA_004363605.1 Indri indri
TCCTGTTCCCTCTCCACCCGGCCTCCTCATCCCACCTACCCCAACCCACCCGCCTCCTCCCCGCCCCCCCTCCCCACACCCCTGCCCCAGACACACAGGGAGGGATCCAGGGCTGCAGCAGGGGTCAGGTGGTCAGCCAGGGAAGGAGGCGGCATCTGCTGGAGAGACTCACAGACAGACAAGGACACACGGACACAGAGGCAAGGACATAGCAGGCACGCACGCTCCCGTCGCCACACATTCGCACACACACACGCTCAGGCGTGCAGTCCATCTCCCCGCCATGGCTCTCCTGTTCCTCCCCCTCCTCCCAGTCCCCCATGTCTGCTCCCCCAGATTAGGGGCTGCACACACACAGCACAGCCCCAGGACCCGACGCACTGCAGAGCCACCCCCATCCAGGCCTGGAAGGAGAAAGAGAGGTCATGTGGTGTCCATCCCCTAGCCTGGACCTATCCCCACCTCGCCAGGGAAGCTGGGGGGCTTCACTAACCCCAGACGCACTAACACAAGCTCTCAGACACACCCAGACACGAATGCAGACTTGCAGACACCACCGGGGTCACACAATCGCTGCCAGGGCCTGACGGGGCCAGGAGCTCACACGCGCACACATGCAACCGCACACATGCAACAGCGCAAGGTCAGGCAGGGATGCTAAGGGCCGGTGCACGCCCCCGCGGACCCTCGCGCACAAAGCCAAGCCAACATGCGCCACTGACCCCCGCCGACCCAGGCGGCCCCGCGCACGCTCACGCCAGCCACACAAACACAAGGACCGGCGGGTCAGCCGGCTGCTGGGGTCCGGAAGACCCGGCCCTGGAGCGCAGGAGTCCCGGAGCCCCCGCCCCCTGCGCACACCCAATGTCATTGGACCCACAATGTCACACACATGCAGTGCCCGGCCGGCCCCAGCACCTACCCCCATCTTGGCGGCTCGGCGGGGAGCAGGGCGGGCGAGCGGGCGGGCGCCTCAGGGCGGGCTCGGGCTGGGGCCTCTGCAGCGCCCGCGCCTCGGTCGGGGCGTGAGTCCGTCCGTCTGTCGGTCCCGCGGCACAGAGGCTGCGGCGGCCCGCGCCTCCGCCTCCTCATATGCCCGCGCCCGCGGGGGGGGCGGCGCCGGCCAATCAAGGGCGCCGCCGCGCTGACGGACGGCCCGAGGCCCCGCCCCCAGTACTGCAGCTGTCCTCCCCCTGGTCTCCGCAAAGTGGCGGCGCGGCTGAGAAGGGGGAGCTCTGCGGGGAGGGGGTGTGGGGTGATTCCCGGAGACCCCCGCAAAGGGAGCCCCGGAGACCCCCTCAATGTGGGGTGGAGGCTCGAAGGAGGGGTTGCTGAGGGAAAGAGCCCCGGAAATCCCCTCATTGTGGGGATGCACCAGGGAGAGGGGTGCTCTGAGGGGCGGGTGACACGGGGAGGGGGGAAAGCCCCGTGAACCGCCGCAGTAAGGCAAGGGCCACAGAGGAGCACCCTGCTGTGCAGTGTGGCAGGGGGGGTCCCCGGAGACTGCGGGGTGCTGTCCAGGGGGATGGCCCTGCAGGAAGGGAAGTTGGAGGGAGACACAAGAGAGCAAGGAAGACCCCCGAACTGAGGAGGGGTGCTGGGGGGAGGAGCCCTGAGAACCCCTCACTGTATGCGGGGGGGCGGGGGGCCCATGGTTGAGCTATCCAATGAGACACAACATAGCTCAGGACCGATCTGGGAGGCCCAGAAAATGCCCGGCATCCCAGTCACGCACGACCATCACCCAGATAGCCCAGACACTGAGGACACACACACCACCATGGATCACACTCACATTCCATGACACACCAGCTTGTTGCACCCAGGGACTCACAAACAGGTAGGAATGAAATGCACGTAGAGCACACACCTTGCACACCCATCGCACCACGACAGAGTCACAAGCACGGTCAGAAAGTGCCATGTGGACTAACACACACCCTCAGAACACCACATCGCAGACTCACACATCACACACTCTGCCACCCCCGACCTCGCTCTGTCTTACACTGTGCAGCCCATGAACCAACACACACCTTCCCTCAGCACCGGCACAAGCACACAGGCCTCACAGCCTGCAGACACGCCACCTGAGCTTTTGCGGACATTGTTGCATGATCACACAATCCACACACATCATCACACTCATGCCCACTGTGTCTGCGCATGAGCAAAGGCCCACGGTGCAAACTCCTTGCTAACCGTGAATGACAGACAACAAGGTGTGCGCACTCATACATGGCACAATAATTCAGACACATGTCACACGACACCATCCCACACACACACATCACACACTGCAGCACCGTCACAGACGCTTTTGTTGCACCTCCAAGCACACCCCAACGCCCTCACTCACACACCACACACCCCCATCACAGGATGTGTACGCACACATGCAGATGCACAGCCAGCACCCATACTCTGGGCTGCCACCTACACACCACACCCATCAGCCACACCACTGGGGCCTGAGGAGCCAGGGCCTCCCACGCACACCCCGGCAGCACTTTGCCGGAGCACCCCAGATTCTCCCTGACAATTGCAGAAGGAGGGGAGAAAGAGAGAGAGAGAGGTGGGGGGAGTGAGCTTGGTGCATGGGGGTGGGGGTGAAAGTTAAGGATCTGGTCAGGGACAAGTGTGAAAGGCTGAAGGCCAGAGTGAGAGACACAGAGACAGAGACAGAGACAGAGATTCAGAGCCACAGAGAGGTGGGCATGGACAGGGCCCGACACAGAGTAGGGGGCATAAAGGCTTCTCCCAGCACCCAGAGCCTCATCCCAATCCTGTACTCTGACCCATCCTCATCTCTCCCTCTGTCCCATGTTGCCATAGTAACAAGGAGGCTGACTCTGCAGCAAAGGAGGCTGGGCCTGCAGACTAGGCTGTTGCCATGGAGACTGGGAAAGGGGGAGGAGCCACATCTTTTAACCCAGGTGCATCGCCCCCAGATGCCCCCTTCCTAGTTCTGCCCCCTTCCTGGGGGAGGGAGAGCTTGTCAACACATCATCCCTTCCCTCTCTTGACACCTTGGCCTGAAGGTATGGGCCTGGACCATGGAGGATAGGATTGGGAGACAAAGAAGCCCGGGGAGGTGGGGGAGGTCTGGTTTCCAGGAGCTTCTAGGCTGTCTCTCCTCCTGCTCTCCAGCTGGGCTGGGGGAGGCCTCAGGCCATCCACATCCCACCTCAGAAACAGGCTCGTGTCCCCCCTCAGGCACCTCCTCCTCCGACACGAGCCTGGTGAGACTGATGACTGTGCATTGTGCTCCCAGCGAGGCTCTGCAGAGGTGGGGGGTGAGGAGGAAAGACTCAGGAAGGTCACAGGAATGGAGGGGGACAGGGGAGCTCAGCATGAAAGATGGGGGGAGAGGAATAAGAGAAACAGACACACAGTCCAGAACCAGAGACAGGCACATACAGACAGACGGAAAAAGACAGAGATATTGGCAAAGACAAAGATGAGAAAACAGAGAGAGGGAGACAGAGCAACAGAAGTACCCGTGAAGGTGACAGAGAGACACAAGGACTTAGACAGCCAGGCAGAGACAGGTTTGGCAAACTAGGGAGATGCAGAGAGACTGGGGAGAGAGGCCGGGTGCAGTGGCTCATGCCTGTAATCCTCGCACTCTGGGAGGCTGAGGTGGGAGGATCGCTTGAGGCCAGGAGTTCGAGACCAGCCTGAGCAAGAGTGAGACCCCATTTCTACAAAAAATAGAAAAATTAGCCAGGTGTGGTGGGGCACACCTTATAGTCCCAGCTACTCAGGATGCTGAGGCAGGAGGATCGCTTGAGCCCAGGAGTTTGAGGTAGCAGTGAGCTGTGATGACACCACTGCACTCCAACAGGGGCCACAGAGCGAGACTCTGTCTCAAAAAAAACACTGGGGAGAGGCTGAGCAGAAACTTGGTGGGGAGGGGGGCTGTGCAATAGGGGAGAGACCCCAGCGGAGATCGACCTGCTGGTGTTGGGACAGAGAAAGTGAGAGACCAGAAATGTCTGCAGTCATAGTCTAGTCACCTAGACAGGCAGAACCCGGCCCAAGGGCAGAGACATTGATGGAGTCTGTGAAAGAGATGGGGAGACAACGGAGGTGCTGAGACCAGAGAGAGGCCGGTGCTGGCCCTCACACCTGTCCCTGAAGGGCACACAGGCAGCAAGTGTCCAAGACACAGAAGGGGCCAGGTGCAGACCGGGGGCGCCATGTGAAATACCCGGCAAGGAGGGTACTGTGTGCGGAGGGTCTCCTGGGTGTGACCCGCCTGCCGAGGACAGCGGGAGGCAGCCGGGCCCTGGAGGGGAGACCGGGCCGCCGCGGTGCTGAATGGACAGCTCCCGGGCTCCGCGGCCAAGGGGCGGGCCAGCCTCTCCCTGTTCTCTCGGGGCTTGTCTGGCTTTGCTCACCTCTCCAGGCCTCTCCAGGCTCTGCTTGCGGCTGGGAGTTGTTTATGTCTTCCTGTCTCTCACCCCAACTCCCCGTGTCTCTTTCCCTCCCTGCTTCCCCTCTGTCCGGCCCTCCACTCCTTCTCGCAGATAATCACAGCATCTCTGTCTCACCCCCTCTTTGCCCCTAACTCTCCCTGTCTCTCCCCCATCCCTGTCTCTCCTCACTCCTCCACCTCTCCCCTTTCTACTCGGCCTCGTTTCGGCTCTCCCTGTGTGACCTTCACTTGTCCTTTCTCAGCTGCAGTTTCCACAGAAACCTCCAGCGGGGCGAGGGAGGGCGGGACAGAAGGTAGACCCACCCTTCTCCCTGCCGGCAGCCCTCCAGGCTCTCCCGCCCCCGCTCACCCCCCCCCCCCACGGGGATTCCTCACTTCCTCTCTTGGGGGCCGGGGAGCTACATTTGCAGCAGAAACACAGGGTCACCGTTACGGACGGTTCAAGATGGCCTCACGGATGTACTCAAATGGTCACAAAGTCACCGAGTCACCCTGACCCAGGCACACATTCGCCACCATGGTGGCCTGGGGTGGCCCCCACACTGAACAGCTCTCTGGCCCTCCCCACCCGCAGCCCCATCTGGTTTCTGTCTTTCTGTGTCTCCCGTTTCCGGTGTCTCCGCCTCTCCAGATCCCTGCATCTCTCTCCGTCTGTCTCAGGCCTCTGTCGCAGCCTTCCTCTGTCCTTAGAAAGGAGGAGTGGAGAGTGGCCAGCTGCTGGGACCTGGGCTGACCTGCTGGCTGTGGGCAGGGCCGAGCGTGGACAGTGTGGACGTGACCACGGAGGCTGTGCTTCTCAGCAGACACCCTAGGGACCCAGGCCTCCAATGCCTTCACACCCCCAGGAAATGAGACCCGGTTTCCCCAGTTTTGGGGTTTTGTTCTTTTTTTTATTCCAACAGGGGCTGAGATGTGGCACGGGGAGGGATGGGGGCCCAACTGACCCCCTCCCCGGGGGGATCTCATAGAAATTCCGAGGTTTCTCCCCCAAAAAAAGAGAGAAAGAGAAGAATGGAGGGGCACCAGGAGACACCCATCTGTCCAGAGGCCCTCCCCACCTCCAGAAGCGTGGAGGACTGCGTTAAGTCTTGGGGGGCCTGAGCAGTCCCAGGATGGGGTCCTCTCCGGGGACTGCTTTCTGCTTCCGGAAACGGCCCCCGGAGTCCCCGGTCCCCGGAGTCCTCGGTGCCTGCGCTCCTCTTGCCCGCAGCGGGGGCCGGAGCGCGGGCGTCCGCAGCACCCTCTCGCGAGTCCACTAGGGGGCGCAGGCAGGCTCCCGAGCCGGGGGTCGGACTTCGCAGGGAACCGAAGGCAAAATCGCGGCGTCCGCAAGCAAGTCCTGTCCCCCGCCCGCTGGGGAAGCGGGGGCGGCCGGGGCCCGGGGCGGGCCCTGTCCCCGCGGTCAGTCCGGGCGCCCGCCCGGCCCCGCCCGTGGTCACTCGTGCTCGGCCAGCTCGCGGGGGCCGGCGGGGACGGGCCGCGGCCGGGGCGGGCTGGTGGCCTCGGCGGGGGCGCCCAGGCCACGCGGGGGCGCGCCGGCCCCCGAGGCCCGCAGCGCCTGGATGCGCCGGCACTCCTGGCAGACGCGCACGTGGGTGCAGGGGGTCGGGGCGGAGGGCCGGGCCCCGCCAGGCGGCCCCGGGTCGTCCAGGAGGCGCTGCGGGCCCCCGTGCGCGCCGCCCGCGTCCCCGCCCGCGCCGGCCGAGTACAGCTTGCCGTTGCTGAGGCGCATCTCGCGGACGGCGCGCAGCGACAGCAGGGCTCGGCTCGGGCCGCCCGGGCGCCGGCGCCGGCGGGAACGCGACGTCTTGCGGCAAGACACGGCGTGGCGCAGCTCCTGCAGCATCTCCTGGCACACCGACACCTGGGGGCGCGGGGCAGTCACCGTCCGGGCGCTCTCCTGGCTTCCCCTCCCCGCCCCGGCTCCTGCAGCCCCCTTCCCCTCCCAGCCCCAGCTTCTCTCCACACCCCACTCCTCCTCGTCTCCTCTTCCTTCTCCCTCTGCTCACTTCCCACTCCTCTTCCGCAG
This sequence comes from Indri indri, assembly GCA_004363605.1. Lineage (NCBI taxonomy): Eukaryota > Metazoa > Chordata > Mammalia > Primates > Indriidae > Indri > Indri indri. The sequence continues at coordinate 6,471 of RJWJ010040583.1, forward strand.
TCCTTTCCCTGTGTCTTCTGTCGCCTCCACCTCTCCACTCCTGTCTCTCCCCACTTCTCTCCCACGTCTCCGTTCTCCCTCGGGTTCATCCTGCATCTGCCCGTCACCTCCTACCTAGGCTCCTGTTGCCTCCGGTCCTAGCCAGCGCCCATGCTCCGCCCCTGATTCATGCAGTCATTATTGCAAGGCATATTTACCGAGAGCCTACTGTGTGCCAGGCAGGGTTCTGGGCACTGGGGATACAGCAGAGAACAAAACACACAGAAGTCCCAGCCCTCGTGGAGGTTATATTCAAGTGTGCAGAGACAGAAAATAACAAATATGTAAATGTGTGTAGTATGTTAGATGGCCATGAGCACTTTGGACAAAAATAAAATAGGGAAGAGAGGTGGGGAGTGACGCTGAATTTTTGAGACAGGACAGTCAAGGAGGCCCTCACTGAGAGGAGGACCCTTAAGCAGAGATGGGGGCACGTGGCGCCCAGGAGGAGAGTGGCTGGGCAGACACAGCAGGGCCAAGGTGCCGGGGTGGGAGCAGCTCTGAGGACCCCCAGGCAGGTCAGGGCGGCTGGAATGGGGGTGAGGGAGGCGATGAGGTCGGAGAAGCAGTGGAGGCCAGCATGGGTGAGGCCCAGAGGCCATCGCAAGGATTTTGGCATTTACTCTGAGTCAGGTGGGAGCCACTGGAGAGTATGAAGTAGAGGCCTGTTGTGTCTTAACGGGATCACAGTTGACCCCAGGCTGTAGGGAGGCCAAGGGCAAGAGCAGGAAGGAAGAGCCACAGTAACCCAGGCAGGAAATGGCGGAGTCTGGACCAGAGTGACGTGAGAAGGGGTTGGATTCTGGCTACATTTTGAAGGTGGGGCCAGCAGGATTTGCTGGGAGATCAGATATGGAGCATGAAACAGGAGGGAAGGATAACTCCACATATTTTGGCCTGAGCAACCGGAAGGATGGCACTGCCCTGAGGGTGGGCAGGAGCTCAGAGCTGTAAGTTACGCACATACCTCCAGACAGGCACGCGGGGAGGTCAAGCATGGAGCTGACCTCACAAGCCCTGGCTTCAGGGAGATACCCACCTGGGGGTTAAGGCAGGCATCCTCCAAGATCCCACCCTGACACTCACAGGGCTGGTCTGTGTGACCAACGGAATACGGCTAGGACACTGCCATTTTGGCTTCTGCCTTGCTTTCTCCGGTCACTTACTCTGTGGGACGTCAGCTGCCAGGGCATGAGGACACTCAAGCAGTCCCATGGGGAGGTCCCTGTCTGAGGAACCGAGGCCTCCTGCCAACTACGATGTGAATGTATTCACCATGTTTTTTATTTTCTCTCTTGGGATATTTTCTTTCTTTTTTTTCCTGGTCCCTCCTCCTCCTCTGTCTTGGGATATTTTGACATCTTAAAAATCTTGCAGGCTGAGGACAGACTGCCCTTCCCAGAACTAGCCCATTCTCAGAGATAACAAAAGGCTTGGATGCCTATCATAGGTAAAGCAGCCAATCCCAAGCCTATACTCCCAACCATCTGCCCTTTACCAAACCCGAATCTACCAAATCTTTCAATGTTGTCACTCAGACACCTCTATAACTTAAAATCCCATGGGGACATTTGAGACAGCAAGCCATCCTGGAAGTGGACCCTCCAGCCCTGGTCCAGCCTTCGGACCACAGCAGCCCGGGCAAACATGACTGTGACCTCAGCGGGGCCTGGGGCAGCCAGAACCACCCAGCAGCCTACGCCCCCAGGCTCCCGGGCCACAGAACTGACAACTACGTGACAGAAGGGACTGTTTTAAGCTGTTAAGGTAATTCGTTATGGTAGCAATAGATGATGAGTACAAGAGTCACCAGCACAGACATGGTCTTAAAAGCCAATTGGCTGGCTGGAGTCACCAAGTGGAGAAAGACAGAGAAGAGAGGCTGTCCAAGGACCGAGCCCCAGAGCCCCCAAAACGCAAGGCGGGGCAGGAAGAGGAACCCAACGACGGAGCCTGGGAAGGCACGGCCAGAGAAGGAGGAGGAAAATGAGGCTCGGGTTTTGGGGAGAGAGAGGGATTAGCTGTGCTGAAGCCTATTGCTGCCTCACGTAGACGAGGCCTGAGGCTCGGGCATTGGATTTCAGACATGGAGGGCGCTGGTGACAAGAGTGGCTTCAGTGGAATGGTGGGGACAGAAGCTGGACCGGAGCAGGCCAAGAGTGAACGGGAGCGAAGAGGCTGGAAGCAGCAGGGAGACACAGCCCTGTGAAGGGTGTGAAGGGAAGGGGAAATCAGGCGGTGGCTCGGAGGAGAGGTCAAGAGAGGGTTTCCTTGGGCGGCAGAAATGACAGCACGGCTGCCTGCCAAGGGCCGGCCTCCAATAAAGAGAAGACAGCCGATGATGTGGGAGGACAGACGTGCCAGAGGGACGTCCTTGGGAAGGTAAGAGAGGAAGCAGCCTGCACCCAGGGGGAGGGCGCCTCTGCTGGCAGCATGGAGGCTCCTTGGGAGGAGCCGGGGCAAGTGGGGGCCGCAGCAGGCGGCTGGACTCTGAGCGGCAGGGGAGTAGATAGAAGGTCAGCCGCGGGAAGTGAGCAGGGGGGAGGAGAGGCAGGAGGATGGCAGAGAGAGGGAAGCGGGGAACTAGCAGCCCAGGGGCACGTGGCAGCACGAATGCTCTAGAAATGCAGGGGTGTTGCAGCCCCTGGGCACGTACAGCGTGAGAGCGGCCAGCAAGGCTGCGTCCTCCTCCAGTCGCACCAGCGGCTTTCTCATCGCCTGTTTCTCCCCTTATTTCTCTTATTCCTTCGGCCTCGCTGCCCCTCTGCCTCTCCGCATCCTGCCCGCTCGCCTCCCCCACCCCTTCCTGGCTTCCTGTGCCTGCTGTCCCTCCTCTCCTGCCTGGACTCTCTGGCCCTGTCTGCTCTCTCGCCTCCGGCCCCTCCACCTGCCACCACCCTCAGGCTCCCAATGCCACCCGCTTTTGGGCCCCAGCCCCTGGGTTCCCACTTCCCGCCCACCCCCCGCTTCGCCCACCTGCTCACCTCTTCAGACTCCGCTGACCGCCGCGTGGACCATATGAACTCCATGACCGCCACAAAGACAGCAATGATGAGGCCACAGATGAGCACGACAAAAATGCCACCAATGTTCTCCATGCCCAAACCTGAAGGGGGAGCGGGGAGAGCCACGGGGTCGGGGCTGTGTGGGCGCAGGGACCTCAAGGGAGCCGGGGGAGAGTTGCTCCACGCGTGGGGGTGGCTGACCTTTAGCTCGATGGTCCTCCTCCTTGGGGCACCGGCCGCCCTCCCACCACTTGCGCTTCAGGATCTCCAGCCGGTTGTTCTCCTGGAGCTGCAGGATGGCCAGCGTGATCTCATCCCGGAACGGGGAGCCTGTGTCGGGCACACGACGGGGTGGATTGGCCCTCGGGGACCCGGAGTCCTCCTGCCCCACCCAAGCTGCCCCCTCGCCATGGCCTTCCCCGCCTCTCTCTCTCGTGCTCAGGGTCTTCCCTGTGGCCCCTCCTCCTCCCCCGCCCAGTCCGTTTTCAACACAACAGCCAGAGAGACCGTTTTAGGAACAGTCATAAGCCTCTCCTGTGTTCTCCCGTTGCGGCTGGCACAGGTCCTCCCTTGGCCTTTGGACCCTGCACTCACGTCCCACCACTCTCGGACGCCCCCCACCCCACCTCCCCGCGCTCTCACTCCAGCCTCCTGGCTGCTCCCTGAATCCACCTTAGGACCCTCGCCTCTGCCTGGAATGTTCCTTACCCCACTCCATTCAGGTCTCTGCCCACACGCTGGCTCCTCGGGGGTCTTCTCTGATTATTTAAAATGGCACCAAGCACCCCACTCCCCATCAGTCTCTTCCCCTTAATTGACTTCAGAGCAGTTGTCACCGCCTGACATCATGTTATGTAGCTACGTGTTAATGACCTGCTTGTCGTCTGCCACCCCTGGTAGAAAGCAGGAGGGCGGGGACTTGGCGGCTGCCCCACCATGGAATCCCAGCAGCCAGTGCAGGGCCTGGCACACGACAGGGCGTCGGACAGGCCCGCCGAGTGTGAATCCGCACCCACCGTCTCCTCTGGGCCACCCCCTCCTCCCCACCCTCAGACCATCCTAGGCCCCCACACCCCTCACACCCTAGTCTGTACTTCTTCAGTCACTAAGGCACTTCTTTTTTTTCTTTTTTTTGAGACAGAGTCTCACTCTCTTGCCTGGGGCAAGTGCCGTGGCGTTCAGCCTAGCTCACGGCAACCTCAGACTCCTGGGCTCGAGCAATCCTACCGTCTCAGCCTCCCGAGTACCTGGGACTACAGGCATGCGCCACCATACCCAGCTAATTTTTTTTCTATATATATTTTTAGCTGTCCAATTCATTTCTTTCTATTTTTTTTTTTGGTAGAGACGGGGTCTCGCTCTTGCTCAGGCTGGTCTCGAACTCCTGAGCTCAGAACGATCCGCCCGCCTCGGCCTCCTAGAGTGCTAGGATTACAGGCATGAGCCACTGCACCCGGCCTACTAAGGTACTTCTTGAGCATCACATGCCAGGAACTAGGGATACGGCAAGCTGAGGTGATTAATATTCATTATCTTATCACTCCCTCTGTGTGCCAGACCCTGAGCTTATTCAATCTCCCAGTGATCGTGCGAGGCCGTCATTACCATCTGAGATAAGTACTTCTGAGTGAGGAGAGTGACACTCTCACGTAAGGTCGTGCACTGAGTCAGGGAGAGAACTGGGATTTGGATCCAGGTTAGTGCGACTCCAGAGCCTGTCCCCAAAGCACCGGGCTACACTGCTTCCCTGGCACAGCCCTCACTCCTACAAAGCTGCTAAGATTTTCTGTGCAGTAATAGATAACTAATACAGGCATCATCAGCATATTGATGATTTTAAAAGCCAAAATGCCAAAATTTGGTGACAAATTAATAGTGGGTTTCCAGCACTGAGCCCTGGGAAAGTATGTCCTGAAGTGTAAATAGGCACCCTAGAGTCTCCCCAGCAGATCCTTCTAGACAGCCATCCACCCATCCATCCAACAAGTGTCTTCTCAGCACCTGCTCTGAGCCAGGCTATGGGTTTGGTGCAGAGAATACGACACAAATAAAACCAGCTCCTCGCCCTCGAGGGGCCCTCTGGCCAATGGGTGAAGGCGGCCACCTCATGGCCCATGTGTCCTGAATTGCCCACAGAGTGTCACTGGATTCTCCAGTATCCCTACAGGGCTAGAACTCATTGTTCCTAGGCCCAGTTTTGCAGGTTGATGGTACAGAGGTTCAGGATGGTGATGTCACCTGCCCAAGGCCACACAGCCAGGAAGCCACACAAAACACACCCAGCCTGCCTCAGGGAGGGCCTGGCCTGGCCATGGGCCTGCTTGTACATGTTGGTTTGGGATGTCCAGGGCCCCGCCATATGCCATACCCAGCGGCATGCCGATGCCGTAGCCCTTGGTGTCGAGGAGGCCCCCGATCTGCGTGAGGTTGCAGTTGAGGCGCCGGTGGTACTCGTTCATGGTGGACTCGAGCAGGAAGGCGTAGCGGGAGTTGAGAACGCGGGCAATGCCCTCTTCCGTGCTCTTGACAAACACACTGGGCTGCTTTGACTGCATGTAGTTCCACATACGCTGGTACGTCTGGTATCGAGAATTCTGGGCACAGGGAACACAGGGAAAGGTGAGGCCTTTGCACCCCCTTACTTTCCCCGAGCCCTGTCCTCTATCGTCCAAGAAGTCCCTCAATTCAAGAGAGCGAGGAGATGAGAGGAAGACAGAAAGAACTAAAGACAGGAGGAGACAGGACAGACAAACTGGCCACGGCCAGGTCCAAGTCATCCCCACAGCTGCCAGTCCGGTGAGGAAGCCACTATCCTTTCTAGAGGTCCCACAGCCCTTGACCAAATCTGCTCCTCTAGTTTCTCATCTGAGTGGTACCCACCACCCACCTGGGAGCCCTGGGAGTTTCCCACCCGCAATCCTTAACCTTTCAGCCAGAGGGCCCTGCCCATCTCTGGCCTCCTCCAGAATACGAGTCTACTCCCAACCCAGCCACAGAGGGAACTTCCAGCTCTAGATGCTCCCCATATACAAGGTCCAGTCTAAGTGCCCTGTCCTGGCATTCAAGGCCTCTGCAGTCTCTGTTCTGAACCTCTTCACCAGGCTTGCTTTCCTTTTGTTTCCTTTCCACAACCCCAAAATACACAGGATCACGCTCCTTTCACCTTAAAGAACCTTCCCTTCTCTCTGCTGCCCATTTTCCTGGGCCTGACCCTTCCAGCAGTCTCCTGAACCCACATGGCCTGGACGGCTCTTATTCGGCATTAGATCCCATATCCACCTCTTTGCCCCCATTCCCTGGTGGAAGTCCAGTTCCCCTGCAAGTGTGTTTTCTGCTCCCCAGCCTCCCAGACTGTCACTGATAGTCCCCTGGACCCAGGGGGTCCTGCCCAGCCCCACCGTGAGCTGCTTGGCATAGCAGGGATCTCAACATCAAGCCCGGGAGGTTCTGGGTGGCCCCACCTGGAAGAAGGTCATGGTGGAGCCAGCGTGGATGGTGCCGTACTCAATGTTGGTCTGATCCGCCAGGTCATCGGCCGACTCCACGGGCACCTCCATGCGCTGCACGGTGAGGAAGGCGGCCAGGTTGGCCGTGTAGGAGGAGATGATGATCAAGGTGAAGGCCCACCTGAGGGGTGGGAGGGGTGAGCTACAGGCTGGAGCCACCCCTGCTGTCCTGCCCCATGGCCATGCACCCCGTTGGTGGTACCCCAGCAAGTGACCCCCGCATCGAGAAGGTTCAGTGACTGCTGACTAGCGGAAAGGCTAGGAATGTGGACTCTGGAGCCGGACTCCCTGTTAAATGTTGCATCTAGAATCTTCCACTTCCAGGTATAGGAGAATAAGATGGTTTGGAAATACCCACCTACTGTAAACAGCTAGAAAACTGGACAGAACATAGGAAACTATTTAAAGACATAGGACAACACGTATGGCAGGACTGTGATCCCTGAGAAGAGAAACAAAGTGAGTCTTATCATTGTCCTGGCCGTTTGGCTGGATTTAATTTCTAGACTAAGGCACCAGGAAGGTGCCCTCCAGGAAGGGAATCCCAGACAGTCCAGCAATCCTGTAGAGTTGCAGATAGAAAGCAGAGATCAGGGAGGCCCAGATGGCTGGAATTTGTGGGGAACAGTGCCTGAGAGGAGGGACTGCACAGGGAGAAGTTTCAGAAATCTGGGTGCCCTGGAGTCTGGCTGAATATCAATCTGTGCATGCAGAGGGTGAGACTCCATGGGGCCAGACAAGAAAAATTTTCAAGGAGAGAACAATTCTTAGGGTTCACACAGGGCTGGGAATCTTTTGAGCTCCCCCCAGCCAAAGTAGAGAGATCTCCTTGAATACATGGAGACATTAAGTAGAGACCTAAAAATGCAACATATTAGAAATAGGGTGAAGTTGT
>RJWJ010040584.1:0-13909 GCA_004363605.1 Indri indri
ACTAAGGCTTACTGTTGGAAAATCTGCAAGAAACATTTCAATGTGGAGATAACCAGGGCCATGTCTCTGGGAATAGGATAAATGTGGAAATCATTAATGACTTACAGAGTCTGAATGAAAATGGCGAGGTTTACTCCTTGATTTTTATTGAACATAGCTGCATAACATTTACTACTTCAGTTATTTTGCAGACATATATTGAGAGGAAAATAATTCAAATTTATTATTTCCAGGAGGAAATTGGATAGATACATCCATGAATTCGACTGTTTTCCTATCAAGAATTTTAAAAGCAAAACTAATTAGTAGTTAATGAGCAAAAATGGCTAGAGATGCTTGGATTAGGGCAGAATACAAGGGGGTGATGCAGAGATTCCAAGCAAGCTCAGATTGGTCTTCATTCATGTTCATGACTGGGCCCACAAACAAGCAGTGCAATTTTAGGAAATGCAGACACCCCCTTCTATACATTCATAGTCCTTTCTGAAGGCAAACTTGATATTTGGAGATCTGTGCTTCCCACAAGAATTGGGGAATCTGTTAGATTTCAAGAAACAAAGAAACCATGGACTTAATGCATTTTATACATTAGGTTTAATGAGGGGCCATATTGACATTCAAGGATCTACATATTACTAGGGAAGTTATTTGATGTTCCACAGTTACATTATATCGTGCTCTACTTCTTACTTCTTTTCCAGGCACACAGCAGTCCTGGCAAAGAAACAGGAAGGTAAATCCTCCGATGCTCATATCTTGCTGTATTTTACAGTAAGAAGTGATTAACAAACCAACCATGTCGTCATAATGTCAGAAGATGCTGATGACTTGCCTGACTTATAATTTGCTAAAATGTTTATATATTTACCGAATTTAAACTGCCAAAGAAATTGCTTTTCCGTTGACCAATAGTTAGAACCACTGCAATGATAGAAGTCACAATGTGTGCAGTGGTATAGACATGTTCGAAAACAGTGTGCCATTGCCCTTTTCACTCAACCACTCATCACACATTTGTATGTATCACTCAGGATGTGTGTAGCTGTTTGCAATTTCTACAGTTTAGTATCCTAAATCAGTTCTCAAAATGAGGTCATCGGTAGAACTGCTAAAAGATGTTATTTAGATAGTAAACCAGCAAGTATGCAGAGAAAGATTTCCTATTTCTGCTATGGGTTAGTAGAAAATGAAGTATTTTGTAGCTGTAAAAGCTCTAAGATGCTAAGATATTTGGGGAAAACTTGTAACTTACAATTTTTTCTTATAACTATATTATTGACATTCTGCAATTTGATAGGATCAAGTTCAAGCTGTTGATTTTGCTTTACTCCTTTTCAAACTAATATATGATGCCCCTGAAGTTTTACATTGCCTGAAGGAAATACAATTAAAAAGAGAAACAAAATCTCATCTGTGCATACCGAAGTACTTTTCTTTGGCAGAAACAAATTGCGTAACTTCATTCTAAATCCCTTTCCTTCACTTGCCTCTCTTGCTGTAAGTCCCAAGAAGAGAAAAGTAAAAAAAAAATAAATAAATAAAGATATCAGAAATTAATTCACTTTTTATTAATGTGCAATAGAAAATTTTTAACAAATCATACAGTAAATATAATTGGCAATACAGATTTATTGCAGCAGCTCCTTTTATAATACGAATAAAGTTCAAAGTTGTAAGAAAAATCCCTCTGTCTCTGTACATGTATGTGTGGGTGTGTGTTCATATATACAGAAATAGATAACGAATAGATGCAATAAAAATATACATTATTTACCTAGTGATCCATTGTTTCGTCCTATGTGCTCTTACAGATCTTCAAAACTAGTGTTTAATCATGTTTTTGTCAATCAGTGAGAATGTTTTACCAATCTGGGAATTTTGTATTGGTTTGTTTTCCAAGGTAAGAAAGTAAAGGGGGGGGGGCAATGGGGATGTTTGAAGCATAGGAAAAGCGAAAATGCAAACATGAAGGATGTTTGTATTTTATACAAAATTTAAGAGCTGAAAAGTAATCATTTTAGTATATACATAAAATAAAATTTGTTATGTCTCAATGAGAAAAGAAGTAAAAAAATCTCTGAATAAATTAAAAGCTTCCATTCTTCTAACTTGTTTCTACATAATTTATTTTTATTTTTATTTTTATTTTATTTTTTTGAGACAGAGTCTTGCTCTGTTGCCCAGGCTAGAGTGAGTGCCGTGGCATCAGCCTAGTTCACAGCAACCTTAAACTCCTGGGCTCAAGCGATCCTTCTGCCTCAGCCTCCTGAGTAGCTGGGACTACAGGTGTGTGCCACCACGCCCAGCTAATTTTTTTTGTTTTTAGTTGTCTGGCTAATTTCTATTTTTAGTAGAGACAGGATCTCGCTTTTGCTGAGGCTGGTCTCAAACTCTTGACCTCACGCAATCCTCCTGCCTTGGCCTCCCAGAGTGCTAGGATTGCAGGCGTAAACCACCATGTCTGGCCTATTGTTTCTACATTTTTAAGGATTATAAAATCTCTAATTACTGTGAATAACACAGATTAAATGCAAAATTTATTCTAGTCTATTCAATCACTTCCCAGCCTTGTGACTTTTGTGGAGAGTGGTCAGTATATGACATCTATTATTATCGTGATTTCTTATTCACACATCAGCCATATTTTTCTTCCCACTTTTCCAGGTGGAAGTCCATCTCATGTTAGAAAAATCATGTCCGTCAACGTGCCATACAATGCCTAACAGAGTGATCTTTATGTGAAACTGGTATATGCAGATGTGTGTAGGAGGGTGGCATTCATTTTTACAGGAGATCCTCTATGACTTAAAGAAAATATTTATTTCCAATATCTACCAATTTATCTGATGCATAACGAGAATTAAAGAAGAGGCCAAAAACATCTCTACATTTCAAAATGTAAATTACTATTACAAATATCCTACGATTTCCATCTTTTCACCTTAGTGGTATAATTTTGATTTAACATGGCTAGTTTAAGAATGCTAAGCCTAAACTTATCCTCATTCTTTGTGTAAAATATATGAGTGTGTTTTGAGAAGTTGGAAGAACTTCAGACTTCAGTGATACATATTAATATACAAGAGAGATACAATGAGTTACATGAATAAAATCAATATTTTTGTTTCTACTGAAATAGGCCAAATGGAATTATAATTAGAGAGTATCCAGAAGCTCCACCAGAGTTAAGGACCTGTTACCATTTCACTCAATTTTTCTCTTTCCAAGGGTTGACATTTAGCTATTAAGAGAAAACAATCCTTCAGACACAGTAAATATTTGAAGTAATTTTAAATGACATTTTTTCTTAACAAATTTGTTTGGTGGCACATTGGTCATTTATAACATGTAGATAAGTAAGATCAACTACTATATTAAAGGTTTTATTTCTCTTTGTCTGTGGCTAACACTGCCCTCCCTAGGTAATTCCAAAAGTAAATAGAAAAAATATTTCAAATTTGTGATCACTTTTGGCAAATATTTTGCATTACATTATAACTAATATATAACTGTTAAAAAATACAATTTAGAAATACAGAGAAAAATATATTTTTACTTCTTTTTTCTCAATTTTTTCATTGGTCATCATTTAGTTTTAATTTGATAATGTATAATAAAATTATAAATGGAAACCCAATTCTTTATCCCTTGTTGAATGCACACCCTTTGCAATGTGACTTCAGTGTTTCTCCCATCAGGAGAAGCAGTCTAGTATCCCATCTCTAGAATCTGGGTTGGCCTCCTGACTTGCTTTGACCCATGGTATGGAGTAGAAGTGACACTGCATTATTTCCAAGCCTAGGTATCAAAGAACCCTTTTTGTGCCTCTGCTCTTTCTCCTGGAATCCTGCCACAGCCACAAAAACAAGCCTAAGCTAGCCTTCTGGAGGATATGGAGTAGAGACATGTCATCCCAGCCAAGGCCATTGTAAACCAGCCAGACTCCAGCTAATCTGCCAGCTGATCACAAACCCATGAGAAAACCCAGCTGAAACCAGAAATGCCCAGGTAGGTCCAGCCTAAATTATGGCCTGCGGAATTGTGACTTAAATAAATGGTTCTTGTTTTAAGCCACTAAGTTTTGGGGTGGTTTATTAAGCAGCAAATGCTAACTGATACAGATGTAAATATTCAAAACAAAGTGCACACAATTGTTTTAATGCTGTAACCTTGATAAAAAAAAGTTACAGAAATCTACAAAACCCATACCATCATTGATTCCACTCTTTCAAGATAAGACCAGAAATTCGTTTGTCAAAAACGGGAAATAAAGATGAAAAAGAAGCCTTTAAAGTTTGCAAACTTTAAACAATAATGGATACTCCAACAATAGACACTAGTTTGTTGTTTATTTGCATGTAGACACTTAGTAAATAAGTTAATAGACCTAGGATAGTCTTCGTTGTCTTATATACTTTATACTACTTGACATATAACATTTCTCTTCGTGTTTACCATAGAAAGTCGATAATGTAGTATAATCTTCTTCCTTTGATATGTCTGATTATAAGAAAATCCCATAGTCTTAGTTTGAGTTCTACAAGGAGCCAACTGATCCCAAGTCTGAGGGTCGAATGAAAATAATTTAATTTGAAGATTTAGAATATAAAGCAGTAGAAGAGTAAGGAAATGAGACAGGAAAAAGAAATCGGCCAATAAAGGTTAAGTATCAAGCAACCTAATATTGTGGATGAATGGAGCTTATTTTTACTGAAGGCACACATCTCAGAGTTGTCTCAATTGAGAGGCAAGGAAGTTGGAATATTTACACACTGACTCCCATTAATCATTGAGTGAGGGATGTTCTTGGAGGCTATTAACTGCCCATCACTTTTGACCTGCTCCCTAGCCACAAACTAAGCCCCAGAGGCCAAAAAAGTATAAATTCAGGAGCTGGCATTTCGAAGTCTTATAGGTATGAACAGAGATGGCAAGGGCAAGAGGATACAGGCGGGATACCAAGTATGTCTGCTACAACTATCATTGTTACAGAATCAGTTTAGGATTTGATTCAACCTATTTAAGTTTTTTAAAAGATTAAGCACTTTTCATTTCATCAGGCTCCTGAAATCTTTTCTTAGCCTTTAAAAAATAGTGTGGAATCAGCATGTTTCATGCAAGTAAATATAGATCCAGCATTGATCTTAGATTTCCTATAGAGTTTCCATTACAAAGAAAATGCCACTAAATCATGGCCTTTGCTTATGAAAAGGTACAGTAAATTGTGATTCTTTCTTATATGTTGTTCCAATAGCTTTGCTTCAAATTACAGTCACTTTGCACATTTAATCTAAAATACTGTCCTAAGGGTCTCAGTTTAGGCCCTAGACCACCAGTCTTTTTCACACAAATCACTACATCTTCTTCCTCCTCATTTTTTAAACCAACTTAAACATGAGCCTCTCATTCAATTTCTACCTGGGGGATGGACATGCTTGAAGCTCTGACTCGGGTGCGGCAAAGGCAATATATGTAACCTAAACCTTTGTACCCCCGTAATATGCCGAAATAAAAAAATTTTAAAAAACGATTTTCTCTGAGTTAATTAATCTGATCGTTCCTCTTTTTTCTTGAAATCAGTGGATGTGACATTAAGATGTTGAGTAAAATGTTTCCTTTTTTGTGCTTCCTCTGTATCATGTTTTCTACATATATTTTCATAATTATTTTACTAAATAGTATTAATTCACTCAATATTAGTCTTCAAACAAGACTTTGAAGTCCCTAAGAGACAAACTCAGTCTTACTTTCTTTCAACACCTAGAGCCAGGAAATATACGATACACATTAAGAACACAATAAATGGGGTTCATTGTTGAATTACCATTTTATCTGATTCTGTCTTAGAAACTCTTATGGCTCTATGACTTTCTATATGGTAAAATTAACTTAGAAATCTCCATTTAAAATTTTTACTCTCCTTAAAAAAATAATAAAATGACATATTGAACTTTATCTGACCCTCCTTTGATTCCTTCTCTTTCAAGTCAAAGAAAACCTTGCCACTTTATTTTTTATAAAGCAAGTGTTTACTTTCCTCATTTGAAAATGCTTCTTATTAGGTATCTTTCTGAAGCTTACTTATATAATAAACATAGTCATTTTTCCTTATAAGTTACTATAAGACATCAATTGTATCTAAGAGCTTTGTACTCTATTTTAGTAATTTTGGATGAAAGAAAGAAGGAATGGCATATCCAAGGAGGTGCTTAATAATATAAGTATCATCATCAACATAATCTTAATTCTCGTCTTTTTCCAAATCTTGTTTCATTATACTGTTACTACAACTATTTATGAAGGTGAAATAATTGTGTAGTAGTGGAAATACTAAATGACAGTCAAGATAACAATGGTCCAATTTAATTCTTACACTTCGTTGTGTATCTTGAAGTGTACCACTTAACTTCTCAAACCTTTGATTACCTTACAAATAAAATAAAAGAACTGGTAGAAATAATCTAGAAGCCTCATTCTAGCTCCAATTTATATATGATCTTAGGACACAATGCATATTCCTTTACCTTTTCTGATGATACTATTAGGTCTATATGCTGTATATATGCTACATCAAATAAGTGAATTTATGGAATAAATTTCTATGACCTTAGAAAGAGTATCAAAATGAAGATTGATTTTGTATATTTACATGGAAAGAAAAATACCTGGGTGTTAGATCAAAGAAATGGAAGCCTGGAAGATGATGGCTTTTAATTTAGGCTGGACTTATTTATATTGTGGCCATTGAGATGTCAATGACACTTTCATCTTATTCATTATTATTGTTAAGTCTATGTAAAAGCTGAGGGTAGGATCTAGGCTTTTAAAAATAATAATAACAGTAATATCAATAAGGAGAAATCAAACAGGGTGAGAAGGTAGAAGCTGTCAGAAAAGAAGCAAAAAAAGAAAAAATGCTGCTTTTCAAGTACCTATTAATGTGAAATAAGATGAACGATAAAGAGCAAGTTTTTTCTTAAGGAACAAGTACCACACAAGAAGTCCATTAAATTACATGAATCTACTAAGATCCAAGATCATGGGTCTTTCAATTTAGGATGCAGCAAACAGTGGAATGCTATGAGGGCAATAAGAAATCTAAAGGTGACAAAGGATATCTCAACATTTATTTTCATTTATTGGAACATTAAAACTTTTTAAAAATTATTTTTCTTCCAAAGCTTGCAGTTAAACCTTTTCAAACTTAATAAAGTAGAAAAAACAGAGAAATTACATTTCGTATCTTAGCAAAACTATAAAAAGATTAAAAAGACATTGGGGTAGATTTTTACTTAGCATAAAAAGAAATTTGAAGACTATCTTAAGGTTGAAGAATCATGTATTATATTGTCACTTTATAAAAATGAAGACAACCTGCAGAATGTTACTGAATTTCTGAAAGATATTCTGCAAATATTTATTAGTGGACTAATACATGTTTCAGTAATATCTGAGAAACTGACAAACCTAAATCAAGTTCTGTCAGTTCTTAAGCAGATAGGAATTTACTTCAGTACATCTCTCCTTAATCACAATCCCACATGTTATTACAATACAAATTCAAACGTGCAAACTCTTTCACCCCACATATTTTCTACTTGGTAAACAATCAAATAAATTCTTATTTGAAAAATACACCTCAGAGAGTTCTTACTGACACATTCTGTCATGGTCTCAGTCCATCCTGGGCAAATGTAAGTTATTTCTACAAGAAATGTCAAGGAAATGTTTCCTAAGCAAATACCTTTCTGATGTATCGAAGTCAGTATGTTCTATTCACATGACGTCATTAATCTAATTAACTGCAACCCCTGTAAAAAAATCAAAATCATTTTCAGAAAAAGTGACTTTTAAAGCTATAACAATAAGGTAAAGCAGGGAATACCCCCCCCCCCCCCCGCATTTGGTACCGTTAATTCATCTGAATTGCAGTGGTCTCCTACCTGGTCTTACTGCTCCTGCCCTGGCCCCACTACAGTGTCTTCTGAGTCAGAGTAAACTGTTCAAAATGATCACATCACTTCTCTTCAGAACTAAAAGGCTTTTGATCTCACTTTCAGGTTCTAAATAACCTGGCTCTATAACCCCTCTTTCCTCCTCTACCCCTCTCCAGTCACATACCTGCTTTGCTGTTACTTGAATACACAAAAATAGTCCTGCCTCAGGAACTTTTTACTTATTCTTTCCTGTATATGCTCTTTCCCCAGATATCATCATAGCTCACGTTCAGCTTTCTTCAGGCCTCTGCAAAAACAAAAACAAAATAACAGCAACAACAAAACAAACCTTATATCCTCTTCCTAATATGTCTTGTTCCCCTTACCTTGCTTTGTCTTTCTTTTTTTTAATTTCAAAATATTAAGGAGGTACACATATTTTTGATGCATGGCTTGAGTCAGGGCTATAAATGTGCCCATCACCAGAATAGTGTTCATTATAGCCGTTAGGTGAGTTTTTGCTCTTTCCTTCCTCCACCTCTCTCCTGCTTGATTTCCAGTGACTTTTACTTTCCTCTGTGTACTTGTGTGCCCAATGGTTAGTTCCAATTTATTAGATAGTACATGTGGTGTTTGTTTTTCCATTCTTGAGATACTTCACTTAGGATAATGGTCTCCAGTTCCTTCCAAGTTGCTGTAAAAGATATTAATTCATCCTTTCATATGGCAGAGTAGTACTCCATAGTGTATATATATATATATATATACACACATGACATATTGTTAATTCACTCATGAATTGATGGGCACTTGGATTGATTCCACATCTTTGCAATTGTGAATTGAGCTGCAATAAACATTTGAATGCAGGTGTCTTTTTGACAAAAAGACTTATTTTCCTTTGGGTAGATACCCAGTAGTGGGATTGCTGGATCAAAAGGTAGGTCCACTTTTAGTTCTTTGGGAAATCTCCATACTGTTTTCCATAGGGGCTGTACTAATTTGCAGTCCAACCCACAGTGTATAAGCATTCCTTTCTCTCTGCATCCATGCCAACATCTATTGTTTTTGGACTTTTAAAATAAAATCTATTCTGACAGGAGTAAGGTGATATCTCATTGTGGTTTTAATTTGAATTTCCCTAATGATTAGTAATGTTGACCATTTTTTCATGTTTGTTGGTGATTTGACTATCTTCTTTTGAAAAGCATATGTTCATGTCTTTTGCCCACTTTTTAATGGAGTTGTTAATTTTTTATTGCTGAATCATTTCAATTCTTTGTAGATTCTAGTTATTAGCCCTTTATCGGATGTGCAGATTGCAAATATTTTCTCCCATTCTGTAGGTTGTCTATTTGCTCTTTTGATTATTTCCTTAGCTGTACAGAAGCTTTTTAATTTAATCAATTCCCATTTATTTATTTTTGTCGCTGCTTTAATTGCCATTGGGGTCTTAGTCATAAATTCTTTGTTTAGGCCAATGTTTAGAATTGTTTTCCCTACATTTTCTTCTAGAATTATTATGGTTTCATGCTTTTCATTTAAGTCTTTTATTCATCTTGAATTAATTTTTGTGAGTAGCGAGAAATAGAGGT
Organism: Indri indri; assembly: GCA_004363605.1. Classification (NCBI taxonomy): domain Eukaryota; kingdom Metazoa; phylum Chordata; class Mammalia; order Primates; family Indriidae; genus Indri; species Indri indri. The sequence goes on from RJWJ010040584.1 coordinate 9,533, forward strand.
CCTGTTTCATCCTTCAACATGTGCCTATCCAATTTTCCCAACACCGTTTATTGAATAGGGCTTCTTTTCCCCAGTGTACATTGTTGTTTGCTTTGTTAAAGATCAGTTGGTTGTAGGTAGATAGGTTTATATATGTGTTCTCTGTTCTGTTGCATTGGTCTATGTCTCTATTTTTGTACCAATACCATGCTGTTTTGGTTATATAGCCTTGTAGTATAATTTGAAATCGGGTAATGTGATGCCTTCAGATTTCTTCTTTTTGCTTAAGATTGCTTTGGCTATTTGGGCTCTTTTCTGGTTCCAAACAAAGCTTAGAATTGTTTTTTCTAGATCTGTTAAATATGCCATTGGTATTTTGATAGGGATTGCATTTCTGTGCTGTCAGTTGTGGTATCTCCTTTTTCATGTCTTCTATTTCTGGTTAATCTAACAACAAGTCTATCAATCTTTTTTTATCTCTTCCAAGAAGCAACTTTTTGTTTCACTTTTTGTATTATTTTTTTGTTTTCCATTTCATTTAGTTCTACTCTGATCTTTATTATTTGTTTTCCTCTGCTTACTTTGGTTTTGATTTGCTCATCCTTTTCTAGTTCCTTGAGAAGTTATATTAGGTTGTTAATTTATGATCTTTCTCACTTTTGGATGTGGGCATTTAAAGCTATGAATTTTCCCCTTAGGTATGCTTTTGCTGTGTCCCATAGATTTGGATAGCTTATGTCTACTTTTTTGCTCAGTTCAAGGAATCTTTTGATTTCCATCTTAACTTCATTAATGACCCAATAGTCATTAAGTAGCAGGTTGCTTAATTTCCATGATTTTGTGTAGAATTGAGTGTTAATCTTAGAATTGATTTCTAGTTTTAATCCACTATGGTCTGAGAAGATACATGGTATGATTTTGACTTTTTAAAATTTGTTGAGACATGTTCTACAGCTTAAGATATGAACAATCTTGCAGAGTGTAGCACATGAGGGTGAGAAGAATGTATGTATATCCAGTAGTTTTGGGGTAGAATGTTCTGTAAATATCTGTTAGGTCCATTTGTTCTACGGTCCCATTTAAGTCCAGTGTATCTTTATTTATTTTCTGATTTGATGATCTTTCTAGCTTTGATAGTGGGGTGCTGAAGTCTACAGCAATTATGATGATATTATTTATTTCCTTGCCTAGCTCTAGTAGAATTTATTTTATGTATCTGGGAGCTCCTGTGTTAGGTGCATATATATTTAGGATTATTATATCTTGTTGTTGAATTATTCTCTTTACCATTATATATTACAATTTGTGTCTTTCTTTGATGATTCAAAGTAAATTTTTTTCTGATATGAGAATGGCTATACCTGCTCTCTTTTCATTTCCATTTGCATGGAATATTTTTTCCATCCTTTCAGTTTGAGCCATTTTAGCATCCTTGTGGTTTAGATGTGTCTCCTGGAGGCAGCAGGCTCTTGGGTTGTGTTTTTCTTTCCATTCTTGCTTCGTCTTTCTACATTGTATATATCACAGGCTGACATTTTATATATTTTTAAATTTATTCTCTCTTCAACCCACTGGAATATAAGCTTCCTGTGGGAAGGAAGTTTATCAGTTTGGTTACTACTGCTTCCCCAGCCCCTAGAATGATGTGTAGTACATAATAGATATTTAGTAAATGTGAATTGAAGGAAATAATGGAGTTAGATGATGCATAATGATAATAAATACATCAATAAATATTAACTCACTGTTGGCTATTTTGCTTTCAACCACAATATTTGTCAGTTGAACCAATCTTTGGTACATTTGATATGGCTAGATTGTATATCTTAAAAGTTTGTTGTGACCTGCAAAGGTGTACATGTGTATCACTTTGCTTCTAAACATAAACCCTGGATTATCAATATATATGCTTTTGAGAAGGCAGCCTAGACTGGCAGGACTAGAGATGGCACCAGAGAAGCTATATGTGAGGTGCTAGTTTTATTTCTTCTTAGAGGTGCTCAAATGAACAAGTAAACTGGCTTCTCTGAGTCTTAATTCCCTCATCTACTAAATCAGATGAATAGAGATATTCATAATTACTTCTGGCTTACCTTATAGGATCATTGTGAAAATCAAGTAAACTAAACCATTTAAAATTTTGTGTAAACTTTTTTTGTGGGTGAAATATTTCTGACGTTTACAGGCAGAAGGGAAAATACGAATTAAAAATAAGAATATAAGTTGGCAGACTAAAGGTAGCTCACCCACATTGCTCCCACAGAGAGAAGCTAAAGGGGTGAATAGATATTCACCTTCAGATGGATCATCTATAAGAATGCACCAGGATTCAACAGAGATGTGATGGGAGGCACCAAAAGTAAAGGAGAGGGATACAGGGTGGCTCACTCAGCCAGCTTGGCAATAGCCAGGATTGGCACCCACATGTGGGCCAAGGGGAAGGAATAGACCCCTAAGGTTTCACACTCCCACCATGGACTTTGCATTCCTAGGTACAGGAGGGCCCCTCCATCATCAAGGGCCTCCAGACTAACAAGGAGATGCCTAGAAACTGCACAGCAGCATTGCTCCAGAAAGGGGGTTCAGTGGGGTCCCACAGGCTTCTAAGCTATGAGTGCTGCCATCTGGCACCATTCTGAGAGCCCAGAGTGCTGTGTCTGCACAGGGGCCAGTGCTTCCAGAACAGCTTCCTTATCATTGCTGCCAGGCCAGGAAGGGAGTAAGGAGGCCAGGCACTCTCTTGCACCCCAAGGAAAAATGCCACTACTCCACTCCTGCTGCTGGTGCTGCTGCAGAACCCAGGCATGGATGAATCCCCATGCCCACCCACCCTTGCTACTGCCCCTGAGGGGTTCCCATCCTGCCACCGCTGCTGCTGCTGGTATAGGACCCAGGTGGGAGCAAACCTCCATGGCCCCCCACCTCTATTGCCACTGCTCAGAGGGGCCCACTCTGCTCCCTCCTGAGCTTTCAGCACTGGCCTGGGAACCAGCCTGCCCCTCCTCACGACCATACCCGTCACAGTCCAACCGTAGGGAATTGAGAAGACAAGGGAAAGCAGCAGTGTTCCTGGAATTCTGACCTACAGCGTGGGCTGTCCCAAGGGTACTGGGAAGTGCCACGAATGCTTCTTAGGACAGAGGAGTGTGACGAGCTCACTCTCCTGTACCAGAGAGCACATGGATCATGCTCTAAAGTTGTCTGCACCCCTCCCAGTGGAAAAGTGGGTGCAAAGAGGAGTCTGTAGTGTGGAAGAATATCCCCACACTAGGACAGAAACAGCACTGTAGGCCAGGAAAGGACTTAGAGATGGGAACCTCCCCTCCCCCAACTATCCAATGCCACAGACATAGACACCTCCACTCTCAAGCATGAGCCTTTGGCATGGCAGTCTCAACCCAGGAATCTCAGCCCCTGGGTCTCTACATCACTGGATCCATAGCCAACGTTGCCCAACACCTACTCAGACCACAGTAGCCTTGGGTAACTGGATTCCATGCAGCTTGAGGGCGGGGCGAGTAGTGCCCTCCCTGAGCTGCCTGTCTCTTCTGGGAGGAGCCTAACATCCCTAGAGGCAAGTCCCTAGCACAACCACACCTCCCCTGCCAGAGCATTTCAGCCATAGTAGTCTATCTGGTAGCCCTGCACATGGCACGTTGAGCTGCCTCCACCACCTCTGCTACAGCTGGGCCAGGGAAGCTGGTATCTCAGTACTTTTGGGCCCCCGAAGGACAGTGACCACTATCACTGCTGAGAGAAGGAGGTATAAGTGGTTTGTGTGTCCCACACCTGTCTGCCTCTGCTAATCTCATCAACAGAGGCCTGCCTCTCCTGTCACAAGCTCATAGTGCATCCATCCTTCTCCTGCCTGAGCATTCTTGTGGTACAGGAGAGTTCCCAGCAGAGGAGAACAGGCAAACCACAAAGCTATCAATTTGAGCTGAGGGAAGAGATTGCAGATGAGAAGAAACGAGCATAAGAATGCTAGAAATATGGGAAAAAAGGTTCCTTTGACACCCCCAAAGGATCATACTAGCTCTCCAGCAATGGACTCTAACCAAAAGGAAATTTTTGAAACATCAGATACAGAATGCAAAATATGAATCTAGAGTAAGCTCAATGGGATCAATGAGAAAGTTGAAAACCAGCACAAAAGAAACCAAAAAAAAAAATTCAGGACATGAATGAAAAATTCACTAAAAGAGAGATGGTTTTAAAAAAACGTAACAGAACTCCTGGAAATGAAGAAGTCAGTTAGGGAATTTCAAGATACAGTGGAAAGTTTTAACAACAGACTAGACCAAGCAAAAGAAAGAATTTCAAAGGTTGAATACAAGGCTTTTGAATTATCCCAGGTAGTCAAAAATAAAGAAAAAAGAATCAAGAGAAATGAAGAAA
>RJWJ010040585.1:0-14047 GCA_004363605.1 Indri indri
AGCAATCGTCTGGAAGGAATGAAAATGTGTTTTCCTCAAGGCACCCAAGGTGGTTACGTACCAGGAAGTAGCTGCCGGACAGAGAAAAGTATAAAAATAAAGCGACTGGTGCAATCGGCGCTGCAGTCTTGTACCGTCTTTGTGTGTGTTTGTGTGTTTCTGTGTGTTTCTTTCTGTGTCCATCCCCCGTTCTGCAATCGGGCCGCAACACCTTTGGCTAGCATCATCTCACTTCTAGTATTGCCATGGGAACTGAAGGATCTCAAAAGTGTTCACATGTGTCTTGGAGAACACATTTTTTTCTGGTGAATACTTAAAGAAACCATCCTTTATTAGTTAGGAGGAATTAGTTAGTTAGTTAGGAGGAAAATGCTTGTATTTAGTAATCCTTTATCCTCACAGGACTATCCCTTCTACTCATGTATTGACGGATGACCATTTCTTCTGAGTATCAACCAACAGGTTTGCACCCTCTCTGACCTTGGACAGTGGTACATGTTCCCAACCTGCTTTCCTCTCTCTATTGAAGGGACATATTGTAATTCAATCTCCAAACTTTTTGTCAATTGAGTGGGTGACAATACAGTCCTGTGATAGAATAATGACTGTGCATTTGCTATACCTATGTATGAGAATGACTTGTACCTCATCTGTGCTGACATCCAGTGCAATTCTCAGACTCAGGCTAACCTTCCATTTTCCTAACAACCCTACTACTGTTTTAGTCTGTTTTCTTTTGCTTATAACAGAATATCTGAAACTGGGTAATTTATAAAGAAAATAAATTTATTTCTAAAAGTTATGGGGGTTGAGAAGTCCAAGGTTGCAGGGCCTCATCCTGTGAGGTCCTTCTTGCTGTTGGGGATTCTGTACAGAGTCCCAAGGCAGCGCAGGACATCACATGGCGAGGGGCTGAATGTGCTAATGTGCTTTGCTTGTTCTGTTCTTCCGATAACCCATTAATCCATCAACTGTTGATCCATTCATGAAGGCAGAGCCCTTATAAAGGCCCCATCTCCCGTGCTGCCATATTAGGGATTAAGTTTCAACATGAGTTTTGGAGGGGACAAATATTCAAATCATAGCACTATTCTTCCCCATTTCCTGACCAAGGCCTTTAAAGTACCTGTTCCATTCTATGCCTTTCATATTTTTCCCACCTCAATTTTTGTCCAAGAGGGATATTTTTCATAGTTCCAAACAATGCTAACAGTCCCAACTATTTTGCTTTATAAGATCAATATGGAAAATTTTATGAAATAAATGACAAAAGTATATATTAATATTAAACTATTGGATGCTAGTCAATATAGAACTTCCTGTCTTCATTGTTGCTGGGATTACTAAAATTTCAGTTGAGTTTCTATGTAATTTAAACTTTTATTCTTGAATAGGTGATTTCCCCATTCTGAACACTATTACATTCAGGAAGACAGTCACAAAAGATATTTAAGGATAATGATGGTTATTCCCTTGCCCAAAATGGACAATTTGCATTTCCAAGTTTCCAGACTAATTTATATTGTTCCTACGAACTCATTGCCTATAATCATATTTTTCTTTTTCCTCAGTTATAACATTGAAGCAATATGGAATTAAGCCATTATCACCAATCTTTGTCACCTTTTTCCATTCCATCACCACTGAGCTATGCATGCATACATGCGTATAGGAATGTATGCAAATATTATTCCTTTTGTTCTCTATGTTCTTGCTGGCACTTGATGCTACCTAACAAAAATCTTGCCAATCCAGAGGAGATGTACTGATATCTTGTTAATGTTTTATTTGGATTTTTTTCAGGCTATTAATTTAGTTTGACTCTCTTCTTATTCTTATTACCTCACATAATCCATTGGGTTGTCTGATCTTTTTCTTGATAATTTACAGGAGCTCAGTTTGTGTCCTACACAGTAATCTTTTTTGGTTATATCAATTGAAACCATCTTCTGATAGCTTTTATTTTACTTAACATTTTTTCTAGTTATTATCCTTTAATGGTGAGAAATCTTTTAGTTTTATGTTGTCAAATTCACCTGGCATTTTCTTTATATCTTTTACTTAGGGAACTTTTTTAAAAGAAAATCTTCACTGAATGTTATAAAATAATAATTCTGTATATTCTTGTAAAAGCATCCTTGGGAAAAAAAAATCTACTTTTTCATTTAGGTCTTAAATCTAGACATAATTTATTTTTAAATAGTGTTAGATAGAGGATCTTATTTAATTTTTATTAATATATGTAGTCAATTTTCCCAAGGCAATTTCTTAAATAATCTAAACTTTTTTTTACCTAAAGTGTGATACCACTTCTATTATGTATCAGAATTATGGATATATATGGGTTTATTTCCTTAGTATATATATTTCTTATGCTGGTGCCATTGGTTTTAATCATGGAAACTTTCAAGCATGTCCTACTATCTGCCTAAGTGTATCACAGTGTCCTCTTTCATTTCAAAATTGCTTTTCTCTATGTGAATATTTATATTTCCATGTACATTTGAAAATTGTAATATACTTATCCCCCCAAAAAATTCTGCTGACAATTAATTGTAAATAACTATAATTTATTATAGTTTTATCTAGACAAGTCAATATCTTTTTACTACTAGGGCCCCCAAACTATGAATAAGTCATATCTCTTTATTTAATCAGTTGATCTTTCATACAACTCATGTTATTTAAAATGTATTTTTATAAATATACTTTCATTTACAGTTAAAGTGATTTACATACTATATGTGAGTGTGTGTGTGTGTGTGTGTGTACATATATTTATATATATTTGAGACAGAGTCTTGAGCTGTTGCCCAGGCTAGAGTGCGGTGATATCATCATGGCTCACTGCAACCTCAAACTCCTGGACTAAAGTGATCCTCCTGCCTCACCCTCCCAAGTATCTGAAACTACAGGCATATGCCACAACACCCAGTCAATTTTTCTTTTTTTTTTTTGAGCAGACAGGGTCTCAATATGTTGCTCAGGCTTATCTCGAACTCCTGGCCTCAAGTGATTCTCCCAACTTGGCCTCCCAAAGTGCTAGGATTACAGACATAAACCACTGCACCTGGCCTACTTTATATTTTTGTTGCCATAGAGAATGTCGCCATTTTAATTATCATTTTATTATTTGTTGATGGTAGAAACAAAGAACAAGATTTTAGTATGTTGATTTTATATTTAGCTACTTTGCTGAGTTTTCTTATTAGTCCCAATAGCTCTTTATTTATCTAGAGTTTTTATGTAAATTAAAATTTTACGTGCATAAAAACACTATTGTGTCTTCTCTTTCAAATAATAAACTGCTCATTTTTTTGTTGTTGTTATTTTCATTTCTCATTGTGTTGGCTTGATTATTCAGCAATGTATTGAACAGCAGATTGATAGTGAGAATCCTTATCTTGCTCCTTGCCATTAGAGACGACTTTTATTATATAGATTTTTGTTAGTGTTTACAGGTTAAGAAGTTATCTTCATTCTTAGTTTTCAAAGAGGTTTTATAAAAGCTAAGCATTGAACTTTCTTATCTATTACATTAGCCATGTTTTTCTTCTTTAGTCAACTTATTTGGTACATTGAAATGACAGACTTTATAATGTATAGCCATCTTTGCACTCCTGAAATAAACTGACCATTATGTCATAATTTTATTAATATAGGCTATGTTTTGGCTAACCGTTGATATTTTTACTGGCATATAAATAAAATTGGCCCATGGTACTATGTTTCCACTCTCTTTCTTCAATTATGTTATCAACATTATAGTGACCTCACAAAATATGTGATAGACATTTGAGTACAAATTGTGGGAGAATTTTTGTTCTCTATTCTCTTTTACTCATTGTTTTAAATATGTCTGACCTCTGTGTGAGGTTAGTTTAGAATGCAGCACTTCTTAGTGAAGTTTTAGGCTTCCCAAGACAATGTCTTATTTTTAAAATGCTGCAAATCTGGCCAATTTAATTAAATTCACTTTAAGCATCTATAATAAATGCTTATTCCTTTTACTTTTTCTTCTTTTTTTAAAAAAATAAAGACAGGATCTCATTACTATCCTCCTGCTTCAGCCTCCCAAGTAGCTGGAACTACAATCGCAAGCCACTGCACCTGGTATAAATGATTATTCTTGAGTCTGAGTAAATATAAGTTAATCTCTTAAGAAAATATGGCATCATTCCCTCAGTTTGTATTTGAACTGGAATCAGAAATTGTTTCAATAGGAAAATCATATCACTAACAGAGCTTACAATTGTTAAAGAGATATCAAGCAGAATAATCATAATGTTCAATTGTTAATATTATCAGTTATTTGCTACAAATGTATCAAAGTACAAGTTGGGCAATAGCACCTTCTGGATTGGCAATCAGGCTATTAGGATACTATAATGGAGAATCATGATAAAACGATGTTAGCAATTAAAAGTGAAGAAATAAAGGATATATATTAACAGTTTTAGAGATAATTCAGGAAGAAAAATAATTCAAATATATGTTCTATGACAAATTTTAAGTGATATATACTTAATAGCAATATGAGGAAGCAAAAAATAGTTGAAATGCAAAAAGATAGGGTGAAGGGGAACACTTACTTGAATCCCAATATTACATGCTTAAGTCCAGTACAATGAAAAATTTCATTTTACAGTATGATAGACATATAATACAGTGAACTTGAAGGACTCATTTCAATATTCAAGTGCCATTAAAAAGGCACTTCGAGATGTTTAGCAGGATCTATTGCATTAAAACCATTAGATTTTACCTTTGCTCTCACTTTGAAAAGAGTGCCCTTTGTAGCTTTATGTGAGAAAACTACTATATTAAAGTGAGTCTCATAATAGAGAATCTCCTTATTAACCAGTTGGGATTACCCAAAGATGGGCCTGCAAAAAGTAAATCTGGTAGTCAGTCAATGAGTATAACTAAGAGGAGAGTGAGATTATTTATCCAGTTAAATCAATGGTCAGTCACTGAATAGAAGAATTTGGGACTGTATTTCAGGAGAAAGAACCAAACAATAAAAGATTTCTGCTTCTACATGATGGTATAAACCTTCATGAATCACTTGCATAAAAAACTTCCTCTCAAATTCTCTCCGCTAATTTGTAAGGAGAAAGAAAAAACATGATAGATAGGAAGAATAATACTATAGGAGCACAGACATGAAGACACCAAATGACATATCTCTCTCCATATTGAGATTATTAACCATTCATTTTGCTATTTGAATATACGAAGATGACTCCTCTTTTCTCATTTGATATATTTAATTCAAAATTCACTGGTATAAGTGTTTCTCAGGCTCAAGGTCAATGTATTAAGACCATGTTAGAACTTGAAAACAAAGAGACAAAAAGATAGCTGAAAGTTTTCACTTTGGGTGTATTTATTATCAACAAAAAAAGTGAATCTCAAAGATACCGGTTTTTATACTGTCTTAATGGATTCAGATTGTGTCTAATGATCTTCTAGAAAACTGAGATAATCTCAAAGGATTCCATTAATACAAAGGTCAATGTACTAAGAGTTTTAATGAGGTGACACAGTTATCTCAATTAAATTATACAATAGTTATAAGACTATAATTTTCAAACTGCTATCACAAAACTTTATGAATTACAGAGGATAGAAAAGGATAAAAGAATGCATAGAAACATAAAACTAATTATATCTTATCACTCTCTCTTTAGTAGAAACAGCCAGTGTATGCTTATTATAATATTTAATGACTAGCTGTCATAATCACAGCTTCTATCTTGTCATAAAGCTGTTTATCCTATTATAAACCTAGATTCTGGTTGATCAACCATTGGTCTCAGGGTGAGGGCATCAGTCTTACATGTATTAAATGAAGCTTACAGTATGAAATTTAGCCTGAAGATTAACCAATGTTGCAAGAAAATCTAACTATAAGTAAAACTGACTTTGACACGTCTATGTAACACATTAACGTATTTTTGGTATGGGCATGATTTGAAACAATGCTATTTTAGTACTTTAGTTCTATGTGGTTGAAAGTTAAGAGGTGATTTTTTTTACAAAGAAAAGCTAGTCATATCAAAAATCCAGTATAAAAGAAAGATTTTAAATTTTAAAGAATTCAGAACTATAGTTAATAATACTGTTTGTTTACTTGAAATTTGCTAAAATAGTAGATGTTAAGTGTCTCCACCACAACACACACACACACACACACACGCATGCACACGCAGAATGGTAACTAGGTGTCATGATGGCTGTGTTAATTTGATTGTGATAATCATTTCACATTTCATAATCATTTCACAATGTGATGATGTATCAAACCATCACATTTTACACCCTGAATATATACATATTTTGTCATAAAATTATTTATTATACCTTAATAAAACTGGAAAAAGAAGTCAGATAACTGATTCCCCCCTCATTTATTTATTGAAAATTATCCAGCATTTACTATGTGCCACATATTCTATATCAGGAACTGGTATTGTTCCTTAGTGGCTGAATGCCTGTAAACTAATTACAAAATATCTTGAACCTCAGATTCCTCATGTTTTAATCGGGCTAATAGACCTGATTCAGCAAAATTTTGGAGGAGAAAAAAAGTAAGATAAATGTCAAACATAGATAGTCACCAAATAAAGACTATGTTTAGGCTTTTGTCTTTATAATTATAACTTTAAAACTTCTCATTTTGCTATTGTATTTATAGTCTTAATTGTTCTTGACTCTCCCAGGCATTTCATAGTGATTATCCATTCAGTATTGAATAACTATTTTTTCAGTGTATAGCTTCTGCCTATGACTGGACTATATCATGGGAATACAATGGTGAATACTTCAGTTGTTTCTTCTACCTCCATAAATAGCTCTGCTTCAATTGATCTCCAGCACCTCACTGTCCAAACTCAAGCAGTTGATTATGCATGAAATGTTGTAAAACTCATGTGTCAACACTGTAATCTGTCTTTTGACCATAAAACCAGAACTTATTGATTGTAAGAGTAAAATATTTCAGTTCAGAGGCAAGAATTGTATTTATGAATATTTTTTGAAGAAGCAATGACAATGTGTAACTATTATAAAATTGAGAGAATTGTAAAGAAAACGGTGTGATGTTTGATGCTCAGGTGCTTAGAAGCCATTCATAGTGTAGAAATATGAATGAACAAAGGCATACTCTGTGTGCTTTGCAAATCACTGAGGTACCCAGAAAAAATGCTTGAACATGATCATAGCTTGGAGAGGACAGAGCTTTTCTGTTCTGTTAATTGCCTCTCTGCTTACAAGCTGACATTGCTACTTCTGCATGTATATACATTGGGAATAAAATTTGTAAAACCTAAACTTTCCCTGGTATTTTCTGGCCATGTCAGATGGAAATGCACATAACTTTTGCAGCTATTGTTTGGTGGTGCCTTCTGGAATTTGCTCAACCAACGAACGGGATGAAATTATTTAGCAGTGCCCTTGTCACAGGGCCAATTAATTATAAACATTCCCACAGGTTCAAAAATCTAACAAAGGAATGTATTTTCATGTGCTATTTGTACTCTCACTCCCCGATTACATTCCCTGAGGAGATCCAGATGACACTCCCTTCACGAAGACATTAAGAAACAGATTAGTGAGGGGGAGATTCTACATCACTGAAGCTGAAGCTCTGTGGTTGCTCACCTCTGTAGGCCAGGTATGACTACAAATGATGCCACGACTGAGATGTGTTCACAGATTTCAGTAGGGATGATGTGATTCCGTAGAATCAGATTCAAAGTTACAGCACTGCACCACCAAAGAAAATGTGAGTGTATCTACAATCAAGGGTAGCAGGGTTGCACAGGCAATTAGAATGTCTTGGCCCAAGAGATCTTTGACAGTGGCTAACTGATTTTGACATCCCTAAGAATAAAATAGGAGCCAGGCACGACAGCTCATGCCTATAATCCTAGGACTCTGGGAGGCCAAGGCGGGTGGATCATTTGAGCTCAGGAGTTTGAGACCAGCCTGAGCAAGAGCGAGACCATGTTTCTACTAAAAATAGAAAGAAATTAGTTGGACAACGAAAAATATATAGAAAAAATTAGCCAGGCATGGTGGCACAGGCTTGTAGTCCCAGCTACTTGGGAGGCTGAGGCAGAAGGATTGCTTGAGCCCAGGAATCTGAGGTTGCTGTGAGCTAGGCTGAGGCCATGGCACTCTAGCCCAGGGAAGAGAGAGAGACTTGGACTCAAAAAAAAAAAAAAAAAAAAAAAAAAGAATAAAATAGGGAGCCTGTTAGAATATTGTTTAATTTATATGACAGGAAAATCTCCCAGTCTAGAACCAAAAACCTGACTCAAGTCACCACAGTGGAGAGATATAACTTCTCACCCAGTTATCAGATTTATGTTAATTGTCAGACTCAGAGAGCTTTGATTAAAAGTAGGGGCCAGGAAGATGCTGCACCATTGCTACACTACTCACAGTGAATCTTAAAGCCTTCCCTCAAAGGGATCTGTGTCTCCCCCTCCCTCTTTATTTAAGACAGGGGTCTCCCAATGTTTTGTAGGCTGAAGTGCAGTGGCTATTCACAGGCATGATCAGAGCACACTACAGCATGGAGTTCTTGGCCTCAAGAGATCCTTTTGCGTCAGCTTCCCAAGTAGCTGGAACTACAAGAGCATGCCACTGTGCTTGGCTCCTATGGCCCTTTTTATATCACAGTGTCTCCAGTAAGACACCATGAATAGTTTTCCTGGTATCGAAAGGGGATAATTAGACATATACCTGACTTCATGGATTTCATAGGATGGCATTTCTGGTCACACCCTTTTCCAGAATGCTTTTCCATTTGGATTCATGACATATTCTCTCTTGATTCAAATTCTATATGTTTAGATTCCTCATATTATTGGAGGATAATATAGACACAGGGTCATAAATCATACAAGTGTAGCTTAATGAATTTCTCAAACAGAACATCCTCATATAACCTCTATGTTGGTCAATAAACAGAGCATTCCTAGCACTTCACGTATCACCCTTTTCACCCCTCCCAGTCAGTGCCTCTCAAGGTTAATCGCCATCTTGACTTTTAACACCATTGATTAATTTTGCCTGTTTTTGAACTATGTACAAGTGTATCATACAGTATGTATCCTTTTGTATATGGCTTCTTTCACTTAGCATGATAAATCTAATGTTTGGGGAATCGGTTCAATATTGTTGCATGTCATTACAGTCCATTTATTCTCTTACCTCCTTGGTATGAATAAACACAAATAATTTGTCCATTCTACTTTTGATGGTCATTTGAATTGCTTTCCAAAGGTTACTCTAATAAAATGAAAACTGTTATAAACATTACTGTAAAAGTCTTGGGAGAAAATATTACACATTTCTGTTATTTGATTCACTCATTAAATATCATTGTTACCAGTGTTCTGACATTGGTCCTCTTCTGTTATCACTCCCATTGATTTTCTATAGTTCTCAATGCTCATATCACTATTATTACTACTTATTTCTTGAAGACTATACAGCTTCATCTGTCTACTGAGAACTTCCAAACTTTTAATAGGCACTTCCAATACTCCATATTTAATTATCTTTCTTCTTAAACTAGTTTTTCTTTCTGTGTTACCTTCTCAAATAAATGCATGCAGAACACGTGGAGGTCTCTTAAAATCCTGTCTTTTTCTTCTTCTTCATCTGTTTATGAAATGCATCAGTTCTGATAGATTAAGAATCCTTATGCCTAGTCATCCTCTATCACTGTCTTAGTTTCTCTCTTCATCTTAATATAATTGTTTATAAAACTAATTTTATGACAGCATTGCTGATATCTGGCCATTTAGAGGAGATGGGCTGTTAAAAATTAGTTGCTACATTCTAAGATAAAAGTTTCCATTTGCATCCAAAACTCTTTGAACTGTCTTTATTGTACCAGCACAAGAGTGGATGAATTGAGCACCAATTGAGAAAATAAAAAATAATAAGCAACAGAAAAATTGAGAAGAAAAAAACTGCTTTTTTTGTATGTTTGATGAATAAGTCCTCTGAAGGAATAATGCCCAGGTAGTCATGTCTCCATGTAGATCAAATTAAGATAAAAAAAGATATCAATTCTGGCAAGAATAAATTGATTCAGCTGGATGATGCCTGATAAAACACATCTTCACCCCAAGTTCAAAAAGATCTTGGCTGAACAAGGAAGCAATTTAGAAGATAATAAAGTCTTCAGAAAACCATACAGGCTTCTTGGACTTTGTGTAAAAGAGGAGTGGGAATGAAATGTGATCAAAATATTGAAGCATAAAACTCCAAGATCATTACAAAAATTAAGTTATTGAACATTGCATACATGTGAGGATAAAATCTTCTCATTAAAATATTAAAAAATCAAAATGTTTCCTTCATTGGTAATTTATTCTCTCTCACTTCCAATGACCATGTGTATGTGTGTGTGTTTTTCTAGAATTAAATGTATATGTTCACTTCTTCTAGGATTAAAATCCTTTCCTCTTGTCTTGTTGCTTGTTTGATTGAGTTCAAATATGCTATGACAGAGATCTGGCTTTGGCTTTATCTCTAAACACTTCCCATAAGCACCTAGATTCCAACTGTATCATATTTTGGATATCTTTTAAATACCACATATCATTTTAGTTCTCTTGGCCTTGGCTCACATATTTTATTTTCTCTGGGATGGTTTTGCTTTACTTGACCATATGGAAAACTCCTGTTCATTTCTGAGACCCACCCCCTGGATCTTAGTATTTAGGAAAGCTTCTCTTGACATTCTCAAACAACCCTGTATTGTTAATTTTTTTTTCATAATACACAGATTTGGTTCTTCACCTTTAGTGTTTCAAGAAAAAATACAGTTACTATTTTCAAAAAATGAACATTTTCTAGCCCAGATGCAAAATTTACTCACAAGAATTCTCAGAATACACTTAAAAATATACTCAGAAGTTTCCTATACAAGTAGTTTGGAGACTAAACTTTGAGAAGACTGCATTGTAGCTATTATTACTTTTCACATTAATATTTCCTGATCGACTGTGTTTTCCTAAAGAGCAGGGAATGGACAATAAAACAATAAATGGTGCTTTATTGTCCTAACACCTGTTGCAGGGATTGACAGGTATTAGGTCATTAAATATAAAATATCCAATTTTGAATCAAAAGTTTAGTTTATTATATCTCAAATGAGAAGCAGTACAATTAATCACAGTATGTGTCTAAACTGTCAACACAGTTTTGCCATCTTAATGGTAGCTTGCTTATGCCAGCTGCAAAGAAACCTGGAGAGTGAGCGGTGATGAAATCGTGAAAGGCATGTTCTACAGCTTGTTGAGAATTGAGTATTTTTCCTTGCAAGAAGTGGTCCAAAGCCCAGAAAAACTGGTAGCAGTTGGTAAAAGGTCTGGTGAATATGGTGGATACCACAGAGCTTCCAAGTCCAGCTTCTGTAGTTTGAGCAGCATTATTTTTTAGCAACATGTGGTCTTGCAAGGGGATTGGCCTGTCTCTATTGACCAATCTAGGCTGCTTAATCACAAGCATCTTCATCATTTCATCCAATTGGTTACAGAAGACATCTGCTGTAGTCGATTGACCAGGTTCCAGGAAGTGTAGTGGATAATACCAGCGCTGGACCACCAAACAGACATCATTAGCTTTTTTTGATTAATGGTCTGTTTTGGACTGTGTTTCATTTGGCACTTCATTTTTATCCAACCATTGTGACGAATGCCCCCAGTTGTCAAAAAGAATCCATTTTTTATCACATATAACAATACAGTGTAGACATGGTTCACCTGTGTTACGACAGCAAAGAAAGGCAAGCTTCAAGATGATTTCTCTTCTGATGCTCATTTAATTCACGTGGTACCCATCTATCCAGCTTCTTTACCTTGCTGATTTGTTTCAAGTGGTCCAATGGTGTTGGAATAGTAACACCAAACCTTGCTGCTAATTCATGTGTAGGTTGAGATGGATCTGCTTCCACTATGGCTTTCAGCTCATCATGATCCACCTTGGTCTCAGGTCATTTTCCAGATTAAAATCACCAGAATGGAACTTACCAACCATCTACTTACTGTGTTTGTTCATTAGCCACATCCTTCCAAACACTCCATTGATGTTTTGAGTTGTTTGCACTGCATTGGTTCCACGACGGAATTCTTATTCAAAAATAACATGAATTTTTGATGTATTCATGGTTTCACAAAAATTGCCCCCCCCCCAAAATTTGAAAGATAATCACAAGCAAAAATATGCGTTTGAAAGACTGAGGATGTACCTTCATAATAATAATAATTAAAAAAAACCAAATGTTGAAGTGAAATGTCAGAGATATCAACTGTCAAACTTAGTACTTAAGGACATCTGACATACCATTTCCTAAAACAGTATGCAATTAATAATTAATAATTATTTGTATCATACATTTATATGGAACTTAGTGTATACTTGTAAGCCTGTTATAAATATTAGACTAATTTAAGTCCCACTATATAGCTACAATGGTGCTATTGTTATTAACTCCTTTTTTGCAAATGAGTAATCTTAACAGAGAAGTTAGTAACTTGCCTAATTTTGGGCAAACAGAAAATGCGACTGTACTTAAAATACAGGAAACGTGACATATGTGTCAATGTCCAATGTGTATAGCCTGATAAATTATTCAAAAGTGAGCATAGCCTTATAAAAATGATATAAAAATATGAACAGAATCCTAGGAAATCACTTCTTACTCTCACATAGTTGCTACCCTCCCTCTCTCTGTTATCCTTACATCTGTTGATATTTTACATATACTTCTTTCAGTCAACATGCTGTTTGTGAGATTCATCTTTGTTGATATGGGTAGCAGTGGTTTTTTCATTCTTGCCACTGTAAAATATTCCATTGTGTAAATGTATCACAGGGTATTTAGTTATTCAATTCTTGTCTAAACTTATAAAATGTATAATGCCAAGAATGAAACTTAATATAAACTATGAACTTTAGTTAATAAAAATGTATCTGTAATGATCCACCAATTGTAACAAATCTATCACACTAATGTAAGATGTTAATCATGGAGAATGTAGAGGGTGGGAGAGGATGTATGGGAACTCTGTACTTTCTGTTCAATCTTTTTGTAAACCTAAAATTGCTCTAAAACTAAAATCTATTAATTAACAAAAAATGTGAATGAAGTATTGTTACCTGTATCAATGTGGGTGAATTTAAAAGTAATTATGTTGAGTGCAGAAGACAGACAAAAAAGAGTAGATATTGCATGACTCCATGTATATAAAATTCTACCAGTTGCAAACTATTCTGCAGTATCAGAAAGAGATTGGTAATTGCATAGAAATTGAGTGGGGAGGAGCAAAAGAGATTACTAAATGCACAAGAAAACTTTGGAGAAATGGATATTTCATTATCTTGATTGTCATGGTATTTTCTCATGTATCAATGTGTCAAAATTTTTCAAATAGTATAAATTAGATATGTTTGGTTTATTTTATGCTAATTATACATCAATGAAAACATTTAAAATCATTTATCTTGCCTTTATATTTATACAGAGATATTTTATTATTCTGCATCAACTGTATGTGGTTTTTGGCATATATAAAGATATATAAGTATGGTGTTTGTAATATTCTTATTCATATGCAAAGTACAGATGACACTGAATTTTCAATCTTCTATTTTTATTCTGTATCCTCTGGGTATTAACACAGAGAACTGCATATAAAATTAAGTATTTAAAAATGAATCACTTCTAGTATAATATGAAATTTCAGCAATGTATTGTGACATGAACAAACATAAGTGAAGTTGCCTCATATAGATTTATTTTTTTCATTGAAACATTTTCATAGCATGGAGCACTTGGGACGGGTATATGCATACACAAAGAGTGCGATGCGCACCATCCGGGGGATGGACACACTTGAAGCTCGGACTTGGGGGGGAGGGGGGAGCAAGGGCCACATACATAACCTAAACATCTGTACCCCCAGAATATGCTAAAATAATAATAAAAAAAATAGCTAGTGTTTTGGAAAAAAAAAAA
>RJWJ010040586.1:0-13917 GCA_004363605.1 Indri indri
CATACTGCGTTCATAGCCATATAATTAATAATTAAAAAGAAGAGGAAAATCATGTCATTATTAAATTTTATTGTTTTTTTCTATAATATAAATTGCAATGATCAGTAAGTTATCTAGACTCAGACATTACTATTACTGTGATCCTTTACTCTTTAAAAATTGAGTGTAAATAATAATTCAGAAATTATAGATAGTGTTCATCTCTCCCAATTATAGGTACAAAAATGATAAACCTTTACAATTCTATGAGTATAGTGAAGTGGTTTTAAAATGGACTCTGGTTGCAGCATTTCTTTTATACCCCAGTTTAATATATGCTTTCCCATTTAAACTATATTTTAAAATGTGTTTTCTGCATATTTTAACCAAAATAACAAATCTGGTTATAAATTGCATTAACATGTTTCATCATTTAAATGACCTTTGCCAACAAGGTTATCTTTCTCTTCATTTGGCAAAAATCCTCCATATGAATTGTACAAGAAATTGTTCCTTTTGCTCATCCAAGGATGGTCTATAGAAGAGTGTTCCTTGTGCAAAAATTGTGAAGTTTGCAGTCTACGATTCATAGCCACAGTTCCTAAATTGTGCTTTGTACATCCTATGGAATTTATAAGTGTATCCATTGGTACGACAAACAGAAATTTCAGGAATTTTATGTATTTTGTAATTGCATGCTCCCTATTTTCTATTTTTAAGTGCAAATAATGAATTTGTTTAATGTATATTATATAATTTAAAAACAAATGACCAAATATATATTCGATACAAACTACAAAAATATTTACCACGTGAAATGATGTCAAATTTTCAAAGCATCAGCCAGCATCACCTTAGTGCGATAGTATAAGTATTCTAGTTACTTTGGTTTGGTAGCAAGAAACATTTGTTTATTTCTCTTCCAAGTTCACCAAGGAATCTTCTGATTTTGTATTCCTACGTATAATTTTAGCAGACAAATAAATATCGCCCCCGCCAATGACAGCTATATTTCTTTTTATAAACAACTTGATTTAGTTTTTAACTTTACATAGGAAAGAGTCTCCTGATTTTTGCTCAGTCTATTTGGGAATTTTTCAATCTCTTTTTTCCCAATGTTTCATGTTTCAATGTTTTACACCAGAAGGATAAGAGATGATGCTAAAAATTTAGGTATAGATGCTTACAAGCCAGTGGCCAACCCATAAGCCAACAATAGCATTTCTAAGGTCATATATTCTCTGCAGTGTCACTCAAAGTGTCCATTACACAGTGGACACTTACGCAATCTGAGGCATGATTCTATATATTCTTAAAGAGCTCCCCCAAATTTAACACTTTACTTACTTAGTTTTCACCATCACACATGTTTTTTAAATTTTGAAACTCTATTTTATCCTCCAGGGATAAGCTCACTTTTTACTTTTCTAAAAAAATGCCATTTTGATACTTCCTAATTTATGAGTCATGATATTAAATATTTCTAACTAAGCATATAAAACAAAATAGCTTTGTGTGTAAAAAATTTCCTTGCAAGAAATAACACCAGATTTTACTTTTACTTTTACTTTTACCACTTTTTCTGTGATATTTGGCAATTCAGATAATATGAATCTCAAAATTCTAGTTATTTATATTTTTTAGTTATTATATACCAGCATTTCTATGTTTTACCATATTTTCAAAATAACAATAAAATAACCACATTATTCAGTCTTTGCAATATATCTGCACCGTGGATCCAATTATAATCAACCACTGGAAGGTAATATGCCTGTCATGACTTTGAACTATTATCATGTTTTAAGTTCATCGCTGAAAGGAGATTAATCTGGACTAAGAATTCTGACAGCATAGCTGCAGTCTCCTGAGAGGCTCTGGCAGAAAAAGGCTAATTTAGTTTATTACAATCAAAATGAAGTATTTCATCTCCAAGTTGTCTTCCAAATGACCATGAGGAGAAGCAGAATTGTTTCTAAAAACACTAGGAACTGAAGTTCCAAAAAAGGAAACATTGGCGTGCTGTAGGAAAAAGAGTTTCAACAGTTTAATTAACTCCCAAACTTTAAACTTATTATCTGGGAAAATAAATACGACTATATGCAAACATAAATATGACCATAACTTCATAGCTAAAAATTAGGAATGTCCGAAGAAAATAAATGATCTAACTGGTTCAATTAATCAAGGTTCTTTTCATGAGTCTATTGCTAATTTTAACAATATTTAGAAATAAACATGTTCTGGTGTGTCATCACAATAAAAATATCTTAAAAACAAAATCAGCATTTCATAGATATATTTATTTTCACATACTTTGAAATTTTCATAAAATACTCAATATTTTCATACTTCTTATGAAGCCATTACTCATGAATTTTATTCTCCTACAAAAAACACTAATTGTTATTATAGATTTTAGAAACATTTTTTAAAAATGTGATGCTTAGTCATAGGAAAAATAAACAACTTATGAAACAAAAAATGAAAGTCCATCACTAAGTTAGTGGTAAGGCAAAATGTTACTATCTAGGTTCCTGGGATCCAGGCTAAATCCTTCGAATGTAAAATATTAAAATGTAGATGTGAGTTCAAAATAATTTCTAACAATTTTGGAAATGTATAACTAATTCCCATAAAATGAAATGCATTTTTTAAGAGGAGTGGTAACTAGTCAGAGACATAGAACAGATTTATTTATTAAGTTAAGAAAATAGGTGAACAATGCTGCAAGATCGTTAAAAAGCAGATATCTCTTAGACATACTGATCTCATTTGCTTTGGATTTAAACCCGGGAGTGGGATTGCTGGATCATATGGTATAATGGTTCTCTTTTTACTTTTCTAAGGAACTTCTGACTGTTTTCTATAATGATTGTACTAATTTACATTCCCACTGACAGTCCATTTTTTTATAGAAAAATTTACCCTTTTTTTATATCCTCTACAAACTCTTTATCATTCATTTTTTGATAATAGCCATTTTAACAGGTGTGAGGTGATAGCTCATTGTGGTTTTAATTTGCATTTCCTTGATTATTAGTGATGCTGGATATTTTTTCATATACCTCTTGGCCTTTTGCATGTCTTCTTTTGAAACATGTCTATTCAAGTCCTTTGCCCATGTTTTAATCAGGTTAATCAGGTTATTTGTTTTCTCACTATTGAAGTGTTTCCGTTCCTTATATATTTTGGGTATTAACCCCTTACCAGATGTGTGCTTTGCAAACATTTTCTCTCAAAAGATTCATTTATTAAGTATAGGAAATTCCTAGATGTCCTCTAAGGTATCATCTAACTGTAGCTTACTATGCTGCCATAATGCTTTTTCTTTTTAAATCTTATTATAGAGCTTATTTTACTAATTTTAATATTTTTCAAATTGTAGCATGCTGTCTTCAGAAGTCATGATCATTAAACAGAACAAAAAGTTAAGAAGTGTTATATTAATAGATTTTATTCAATTAATAAATAGATTTGAAATAAGTCTAACAATAAATGATAGAAATATAAAGGAAAAAGACAAAGTGAGAATAGATATGGTTGTGGACAATTTCAATTCACTTGATTGTGATGTATAAATTGTATGTAACAAATAAAGCCAAAATTAGAAATTACATTTTAAATTGGGAGGGGATAGTTGCATTACTGGTTTTCAAAACATACTTGAGAGTCGTAGTACACAAAATGCATGTATATATTACAATAATACACAAATAGGAAAAGGAAAATAGAATCATTTTTGTGCACTTTGAAATCTATAGGGAATGAATAGATTGCTTAACATTCTATAGGGAAATAAATTAAAATTATGCTTGTATGTTCAGAAAAATAACTTGTTCAATATAAAGTATTAAATGATGCTTAAACTACCAATGGCAAATTAGACCACTTAATATTATAGAAAAGGTTAAAATAATGAAGTGCGCTTTTGTGTTTTAATCTAGAATATCTTCAAAATATAATGTTAACTGAATAAAAGAAGAAAGACAACACACAAAGCATAATTTGATTTCAAACAAATAATAAAGTAACAAATGAAACATATTTTTATTTATATGATTATGTGCACATTTTAAAAACATTGAAACAATTCTAATAAATAATCATCAAAACTTCAAGTATTAAAGTGAGGAGGTAGTTAAATTTTACTTCATAGAATTTTAAGTTGTTTGAATTTTCAAACAATAGTATATTTACATATTATTTCTTTTTTATTATTATTTCTTTTTTTTATTTCAACATAAAGGGCAAAATGTCGAAGTAAATTTTTCACAATTCTAAAATATCCAGGTTATATTACTTGTTACTGGTATTCAGTGTAATTTTTTTCCCCAAGCATTTTGGTGTTTTAATGCCTTTTACTGACATTTAATTCACTCTATTTCCTTACACCCTCTAAGAAAAATTACACTAGACAAATAAACAGGCAAGGAAGATTTCATTCAAGACTGCTGCAATACGGGAGAGAGATTGAATTCAATTCCACCAGAACAAAGAAGATTTTAAGTGCTGTGGTGAGCTACTAGAAAAGTACCATAGCCCATTAGAAAGGAGGTTAGTAAAGGTGGTTAGGTCATCTGTGTTTGCTTGTTGCTTCTTGTCTAAGTTAAGCTTCTGTATTCCTTCATGGACTGAGAGATAGCTATTTACTTACGTATTTCCTCAGCCTTTTGATCTCTAGTTGATTTACAAAAACCTTCACATATTTAATGAATACAATTTGATGAGTGTGGCCATATGCACCTACCTGTGAAACCATTACTACAATCAAGGTAATAAACATATCCATCCCCTCTAACTTTCCCCATTCCCCTTTGTGTGTGTGTGTGTGGAGGGTTTGCTGTTGTTTTTGCTTTTGTATGTGGGTGTGTGGCATGAACACTTACCTGGAGATCTAACCTTGTAACAACATTTTTAAGTGTACAATACAGTATTGTGACTATAAGCACAAGGTTGTACAGCAGATCTATAAAACTCATTCATCTTACATAGCTTCATATCTATTGAGCAACATGTCCCCCTTTCCCCCTTCCTCTAGACCCTAGAAACCACCATTCTGCTCTGTACTTCTATGAGTTTGACTATTTTAGACATATTACATAAAAAATATGTGGCTCGTACATACAGTGGAATATTGCTTAACCTTATAAAGGAAGGAAATTCTGCATATGTGACAAATGGATGAACCTGAAGGACACTATGCTAAGTAAAATAAGCTAATCACAAAGGAAAAATATGGCACTATATTCCTTGAGAAAGAGATTTATGGGTTGTAAAACTAGTCAGAGGCTAGAAGACACTTTATTTCTCAAAGGGGCAGAGAAAATATTTACAATTGTAAGTTTTCTGCAAGTGTATGTTCGAGAGATCAGGAGCTTATAGTCAGGAAGAAACCTGTCTAAAGTTTAGGCAAGTTGAAGGAAGCCATGCTAAGGCCTTCTTCGTCAATACTATCCATGTAACCATTCCAAAGAGGGTTTTGTTTAAAAATAAGCAGACTTTTCTATGGGTATCTTATACACTCCTTTTCTCCCTCTCGCTCTTTTCTGTCTTTCTCTGTCTCTCTGTCTGTCTCTCTTTTTGTCTCTCTCTGTAGTAGCTAAAAACTTCACAAAGATAATCTACTACTATTTTGTAGGAAAGTGATTTAAAATATAATCTAGAAAAAGAATAAAAATGTAATATTAGTAAAGTTTTTCCAGGTTAACAAATGTTTCCACCTAAGTTATTAGATCAGAAATTTTCTCCATTACTATATTAAATTGCAGAGAAAATTATTGCAAACTTTTCTAAGTCTTGCATCACCTACTGTAAGCAATCTATTAGCCATATTTAGAAAATTAAAATAAAATAAAATATTGATTATATTTGTTATAGCTATATAACTTTGAATTGGTATCCTACACTGATAATTTGTAAGAATGCTCTGGCTTACATACCCTTTCCAGCAGTATACAAGTCATGGACTATGCTTTTCATTTCTGCATCCCAAGGAATTAATTCAGTGCCTCACAGACAGAACTCCATAAGAAATGGCTGAATTCACAAATGGATTGGCTGGGTGTAATGGCTAACACCTGTAATCCTAGCACTCTGAGAGGCGGAGGCAGGAGGATCCCTTGAGCTCAGGAGTTCTAGATCAGCCTGAGCAAGAATGAGACCCCATCTCTACTAAAAATAATAAAAATTAGCCAGGCATGGTGGTGCTCCCTTATAGTCCCAGCTACTCAAAGGCTCAGGCAAAAGGATTGCTTGAGCCCAAGAGTTTAAGGTTGCTGTGAGCTAGGCTGATGCCAGGGCACTCTAGGCAGGCAACCAAGTGAGACTTTGCATGAAAAAAAAAAAAAAATGGTGAATGATAATCTGGATGTTTGGTCTTATATTATTTGTAGGAAGAATGTCATTAGCTTTCATAGGATTAATTACAAGCCCTATTATTTTTATGAAAAGTTAAATCTCTTCATTTAACAATGTAAAGGGTTAGAAAATCTTTAGTATTAGTTTGAAAACCTCATTTGTACACATGGACTTGAACTTTAATAGTGTGGGAGTCAAACTAATGGGGAAAATATATGAAAATGAGGTTACATTTTCTTCTTTCTAAATTATTGACTTTTTCTCTACTATTATGTTGGGTATTTAAATTCCTCTTCACATTATTAAGTGGTCATTTGACATAGAAAATCATCAGACGACTTCTGAAGGTCCTCACAATTTTCTTTTGGTGACAATTTTGAAAGGGCTTTTTTTTTGAAAACTACCAAAATTTTTGCAACAACTTTTGCTAAACATATTATGAGTAACACTAATATGGTTGCAAGTGTAGCGCGTACATGATTTTTTCATATAATATCTGAAAATTTATCAGGTATTAAGTGCATTAAATTACTGTGAGAAAACAGTGCAAATACTCAGATTCCCTTTCCGGTTGTCATCATTAAGATACAAGTGCTTGTTGAATCTGTATGATTTCCAAACAATTGGGAAAGAAAGAAATTATATAAAATCTCTCTGAATCCTATCCTTAAGAAGTTCATAAGATGGTCAGGTAAATAAGACGAAAACAAATGTATAAGGTTCATACATATTTAAAAATAAAGCAGAAATTGTTAATGCTTTACAGACTCAAAGAATAAAAATTAGATTCAACAAGTTTGGGAAGGGTTCCAAAATGAAAAACAAACAGAAAAAAATGAACCTAAATATACTACAAACGAATATCCTAACTGCACACTAAAGAGAGAGGAGGAATTGAAGAAAATAACCAACCTAAGTAACCTTGGGAAACATCATTTTGTCTATATAACACTGAAAGTAAGAACTATAAACAAATGTTTATTTTATCTGATATGAGAATAGGTACTCCAATTCATCAATGGTAAAAAAAGAAAAAAATGTTATTACATAATGATAAAGGGATTGAGTCAACAACAACAAAAAAATATAGCAATCCTAAGTATATATGCATCCTAACAATGGAGCTCCCAGATTCATAATACAAATTCTACTAGATCTAAGGAAAGAAATACACAATGACATCATAATAGCTGAGGAAGGCAACACTCCACTGACAGAACTAGACAGATCATCCAGGCAGAAAACCAACAAAAAAAATGCTGGAATTAATGGGACTCTAGAACAAATGGACCTAACAGACATTTACAGAGCACTCTACTCCAAAACAGCAAAATACACATTCTTCTTATCAGCACATGGGACATTTTCCAAGATAGACCATATGTTAGGCCACAATGCATGCCTCACCAAATTAAGAAAAAATCAAAATTATGCCATGTATCTTCTCAGACCAAAGTTGAATAAAACTAGAATTCAATTCAAACAGGAACTCTCAAAACTACACAAATGGGTGAAAATTAAACAACCTGCTGCTTAATGATCCTTGGGTCAAGGATGAAATAAAAATGGAAATCAAAAAACTTTTTGAATTGAACGACAAAGGCAATACAGCTTCCAAAATCTCTGGAATGCAGCAAAGACAGTGCTAAGAGGAAAGTTCATAGCCTTAAATCTCTACATCAAAAAGACAGATATTTCACAAATTAACAATCTAATGTCACACTTTAAGGAACTAGAAGAACAAACCAAACCCAAAGCCAGCAGAAGGAAAGAAATAACAAAGCTCAGAGCAAAGGTAAATGAAATTGAAATAAAAAAAAAATAGAAAAGATCAATGAAAGGGGAAAATTTTTCTTTGAAAAGATAAACTAAATCTAAAGACCACTGGCTACATTAACCAGAAATAAAAGACAAAGGACTCAAGTAAGCTCAATCAGAACTGAAAAAGTAGACCTTACAACTTATGCCACAGAAATAGAAAATATTACCCATCCCACACATATGGATTAGAAAAAATCAACATTGTTAAAATGGACATATTGCCCAAAGTGTTTTACAGATTCGATATAATTCCTATCAAAATATCAGCATCATTTTGTACAGACCTAGAAAAAAACAGTCTTGATCTTCATATGGAACCAAAAAGAGCCCAAATAGCCAAAATAATCTTAAGCAAAAAAGAACAAATATGGAAGCATCTCATTGCCTGACTTCCAATTATACTATTAATGCAAGGCTATAGTAACAAGACAGCATGATACTAGAACAAAGGTTGACATATAAACCAATGCAACAGCATACAGTACCCAGAAATGAAGCCAAATAGCTACAACCAACTGGTTTTCAACAAAGCAGACAAAAACATACCCTGAGGAAAGGACTCCCTATTCAATAAATGGTGCTGGGAAAGTTGGATAGCCACATGCAGAAGAATGAAATTAGATTCTGATCTCTCACTGTACACAAAAATTAACTTAAGATGGATTAATGACTTAAATGTAATGCCTGAAACCATAAAAATTCTAGAAGAAAATGTATGAAAAACTCTTCTGGACATAGCCTAATCAAAGTATTTATGAGTAAGACCCCCAAAGCAAATAGAGCAACAATAAAAATAAATGAATAGGGCTTAATTAAACTAAAAAGGTTTTGCATAGCAAAGGAAATGATCAACAGAGTAAATAGTCAACATACAGCATGGGACAAAATACTCACAAACTATGTATTTGTTAAGAGACAAATATCCAGAATCTGCAAAGAACTCAAATCAGTTAGAATACAGCAAATAAATCCATCAAAAAATGGGCAAAAGACAAGATCAGATATTTTTCAAAATAAGATTGATAAATGGCCAAGAAATATAGGAAAATATACTCAAAATCACTAATAATCATGGAAATTAAAATTAAAACCAGGAGATACCATGCTACCCCTGTCAGAATGGCCATTATTAAAAAAGTAAAAATCAACAGATGTTAGCACTGATACAGTGAAAAGGAAACATTTATACACTTTAGGGGGAATGTAAACTAGTATGACTGTTTTGGAAAACTGTAGAGAGATTCCTTGAAGAACTAAAAGTAGTTCCGCTATTTGAACCAGCAATCTCACTACTGGGTATCTACCCAAAGGAAAAGAAGTCATTTCATAAAAAACTACCTGCATCCCAATGTTTATCGCAACACAATTCACAACTGCAAAGATATTGAATCAATCTAAGTGCCCACCCACTGAGGAGAGGATAAAGAAAATGTGGTATGTGTGTGTGTGTGTGTGTGTGTGTGTGTGTGTGTGTGTGTGTGTATCATGGAGTACTTCTCAGTCATTAAAAAGAATTAAATAATGTCTTTTGCATCAAGTTGAATAAAACTGGAGATCATTATCCTAAGTGAATTTTCTAAGAAATGGAAAAACATATACCACATGTTCTATTTATAGGTGGGAGCTAAATTAGGGGTATATGTGGTCATAAAGTGGTATAATCAACATTGAAAACTGAATAAATTAATGGGTATATAATGGTATAATGGACATTGAAAACTAAGAAGAGAGGAGAATGGAAGGTGATTAAAAGATAAAAATCTACCTATCAGGTCCAGTGTATACTGTTCTGGTGACAGGTACACTAAAACCTAGGCTTCACATTAAACAATTCATCCATGTTAAAAAAAAATATTAGTACCCTCTAAGTCTATTGAAGTAAGTAAGATGATAGAGCTGGAACCCATTCTACCAAGTGAAGGATCACAAGAATGGAAAAAGAAGCACTACACGTACTCACCATCAAATTGGTATTAACTGATCAACAATTAAGTTCACCTATAGTAATAACTTTCACTGGGCATTGGGCAGATGGGGGGGGAGGAGGGGTGCTTAGATTGATTCCCTATCTTTGCAATTGTGAATTGTGTTGTGATAAACATTCAGGTGTAGGTATGTTTTTTGTGAAATGACTTCTTTTCCTTTGGGTAGATACCCAGTAGTGAGATTGCTGGTTCAAATAGCAGAACTACTTTTAGTTCTTCAAGGAATCTCTCTACAGTTTTCCAAAACAGTCATACTAGTTTACATTCCCCCTAAAGTGTATAAGTGTTTCCTTTTCACTGCATCAGTGCTAACATCTATTGATTTTTACTTTTTAATAATGGTCATTCTGACAGCTGTAGCATTGTGGCTTTAATTTGCACACTTAATGGGTATGGTGTGCACCATCTGGGGGATGGACATACTTGAAGCTCTGACTTGGGTGGGGCAAAGGCAATATACGTAACCTAAACATTTGTACCCCCTTAATATGCTGAAAATTAAAAAATTGAAAAATAAATTAACAGTGTTTTGTTCTGGTAAGTAGTTTTGTAAAGGTATAGATTAGCAATTCCACAACTATTTCATCTATATTCTAGATTCCAGTAAACAAGTAACTATTCTGTGTATAATGAGAGACAGATTTCTCACTGTCAGATAAAAAAATTAAGAATATGGAAAAGAAGGCTAAAATGAACCTTATGGACCAAAATTACAGTTGTCAGTGTTAGACAGAGAGAGGAAAAGGGGGAGAGAGAGAGAAATGTGTGTGTGTGTGTGTGTGTGTGTCTGTGTGTGTTTTGTGTATTTACCTTTCTCTGCTGAGAAAATCTATAGCTAGTAACATCCCAGTAACGATGAGCACACAAAAACCTGAATTGTAGTTTATGAATTTCATTCTCCTACATAAGAAACCAGGCTTTTTGGAGAAATAGATAATTCCAGGGCTAGGGTACAAATGTTCAAAATGAGACTGGAACAAAAATGAAAATAATCCTAGAAACTATGAAGTGCTCAAAGCATGATGTAGATGTGTAATAGGTAAAGATCCAATTTAAGAGGCATTCAATGGCCAAATATGAGTGAATCTTAGCAGCAAAACATAATGGTCCATGCTAGCTTATAACACAAAAATAAAATTACAATCCATGAATCAACATTGATGTATATGAAAAGGTGCATAAATAATAAAAAAAGTAAGAAATGAAACTTCTTCATTATAACACAATTACAACTAATAATTGTAAAAAGTGACGTAAATAAAATACCATTTGGCAAATATGGTAATAGGCATAACAAGTAAATTTTAAAAATGGATGGTTAAAATTATCAAATGTATGGTTAAAAATTTCAGAGAATCTCAGCGAAATATATTTTTAGTTAAAATGGATGAAATGTCAAGTGTGCAGTGGATAAACCTACAAAACAATACCATAAGTAAGTGACCGAGTTAAAATAACCGGTAATGGCACAACTTGATACTTTGTGTTTGTCAGTATGACTCATTGAGAAAGATACAATGTCATATCTGTAGCATTCTGGCCAAATTTGCATAACATAGATTTAATCATGAGAGAATACATAAATCCAAATTCAGCAAGATAGCCAGCCAATATTTTCAAAAGTGTTAAAATCAAAAAATAAAAATAAAAAAAAAAACAGACCAAGAAACTGTACAAAAATAAAGGAAACTAAAACAACACAACTAGATTTTATACTAGACAAGAAAGTGTACCCTAGTGGGGCAATTGTTAAAAGTTGAATTTAATCTATAGATAATAGTATTATATCAATGTTAATTTTCTGCCCCTCAAATTTCTACTATGTTTTGTAATAAGTTTTTAAAAATGTAGTAGAAAAGTATCCAGAATTATTTTAATTTATTTTCAAATATTTTTGTTCATCTGAAATTCTTTCAAAATAAAAACTTAAGAAAAAATCTAAAATAATATCTAATACATGCTGAGTCATATTTTATGTGCTCCATCTTCAGAAAAGAGAAATAAATACATAGGAGCCATTAGGAAAAGCTTTCATAATGGAAGTAAGAATTACAGTGTACCTTAAATAGAGATAATAGAGAATTATATGTATATATATGTACATTTGGAATCAAGTAAGTGGAGGTAGACATACATACAGAAATTTTGATGAGAAAGTAGTGAGTATACAAATGTTATCCAATAGATAAGTTATATTGATGAAGATAAAAACAGCAACAACTGACTGACCACCTGAAACATTTTTTAATTTGATAGGCTGCTTATAATACTTGTTATGTTCCAAAGTGAAAATGTGTACTTTGATATAAAATGTTTTCAAAAATAATTAATATTTCACATACTCAAAAAATGAATAACTAAAGAACATAAGGAAGAAATGGAGTCCAACATGGAAAGCCAATGTATTGCAAATGAATAATTTAATTGCACTGAAAAATGAGTGGAGAAAGTATTAATCTAAGCAACTTTTGATTTCAGTTTAATTTTGAGCTATCTTTTGGAAAATAAATAAAATCTTTAGTCATCACTATGACAGACATAGTTAGACACATAATATTAATATTAGCTGTAGCATTTACCTTAAGGGTGTATGTAGTGAAGGTGAACATAATCCTGAATTAGTGGTTTGAAGAACAGAATCTATGCTATGGCACTGGCAAATTCTTTTGATAGATCTGAGTCTTTGTTTTCTTTTTTTAAAAATGAGAGCACTATGATGAAGTAACAATAACATTGAGTTTGGAAATAAAACCAACTCAACATTTTTGCATGTTGCTTACAAGTTGTTGTAAACCTAAACTTTTTTTCCTAAGTCTTGATGACTATGTTTGTAAGTGAGGATGGTAATTATGAACCACAAGCAGATGTTGTTTTTTCAGACTTAAATAGGTTGTGTAAGATTATTTTATAATGTATATAGCTATCTGCAAACATACATTGGTGGCATCAGTTACTTTTCAAAAATAAGCTTCCTGATGACAGAAAGAATCTTGTGTTTTTTCTTAACTCCAATACTGATCACAGTGCCTACAGCGTATGATTCAAGTGATCACAGAACTTCCAGTATATACTAGAGAATGAATTCATGTATTTCAAAATATAGAAATAATGTAATACTGCACGGAATGAACATACTTTTTGGCTTTAGTAAATGGATTGCACTTTTTAAAAATTATCATTAATATTTTATGATCTTTTTGTTATTTAGAAAATTCTTGTGGTCTTGCTCATAGCAACAAGGCACTGTGTACACTTAAACCAGTAAATGCTGGCACATCACAACACTAAAATAAAATGGCTTCATTTATTGGTTCCATTATACTCAATCGGATGTAGAGCTTTTTATGCCATTATCCTATTTTTAATTGTTAAATTCACTCCAGTTTTCAAACACAGATTACGTAGGTAGAATTTTTTAAACAGCATTTGAGTAAATTTATTTAAATTTTGCATGCACAAGAATTGAGTTATTAAGCTTCCATATACATGTCTCTTTTTTGGCATTTCTCAAGGGAAATAGAGCATATGACACATATAAGTTACAAGTTGCCTTGGTTTTAGCAGAAAAGTATATTTATTAGAGTTATTCATTTTTACTTATAAAATATTTGCATAAACTGTGGAGATAGAAAGTATAGCTTTTTAAAGTGTTTTTGTGAGTGTGATTTAATATAAGTTAAACTTTTTTTCTGGGCTAGCCCATACTGAGAAAAATTATATATGAATTATTCATCGATATTCATCGATTTTTTTTTTTTTTTTTTTTTTTTTT
>RJWJ010040587.1:0-13915 GCA_004363605.1 Indri indri
AGCAGTACTAGCTCCAGAGCTCGTTGTGCCTGCATCGTAGTTCACTTCTTCCTTTGTCCAATCCTGCTTCCTATGACATGTGTTGATCCCTAATAAATACTTTGCAGCCACCTCAGCACCTGACTCCAGAAAAGCCATCCTGCAATTGTTGGTATAGGAGGGTGGGATAAAGTGGGCAATGAAGTGTTTTTGGAGCTGATAACTTGCTGCCTGGCTGGAAAAGGACCCCATCCCTGGTAGTAGGTAGAACAGGGAGAGCTTTTGCAGAAGATATTGTTCTAATTGTTACAACATCTACTGGAGGGGAACTGGGAGAGTATTTCCATGAGAAAGAATGCATTAAATAGAGAGTTTTATCAGACATTTAAGATATCTGGAGAAAAGAGTAGCTGTAATGATAAGGAGATGGAATAATGTATTAGTATGTGAGGGCTACCATAATAGAATATGCTAGACTAAGTGGCTTAAACAACAGGAATTTGTTTTCTCCCAACTCTGGGGTCTGTAAGTCCAAGATCAAGGTGGTGGCAGGGTTGGCTTCTTCTTGGCCTCTCTCCTTGGCTTGCAGATGGCCACCTTCTCACTATGTCCTCATGTGGCCTTTCCTCTGTGAGCCCATTGAGAGATGGAGAGCTCTGATGTCTCTTCCTCTGCTTTTAAGGACACCAGTGCTGTTGGATTAGGGCCCAATTCATGATCTCATTTAACCTCAATTATGTTCTTCAAGGCCCTATCTCCAAATACAGTCACTTGGGGGTTAGGGCTTCAACACATGAATCAGTCCATAGCAGATGGCTACTGCTAGGCACCACTGATGCACTGCAAAACGATAATGAACACCTGAGGTAAGAGGCAATTAACTGGAAGCGAGGTATGAAAGTCAGGAGGACAGAGGGAAGAGGAATAGCAAGTGAGCAGGTTTGAGTAGCCCACCCCCAGGCTACCACGATCCACACCTTGCACCACGCAGATGGGATGTCAGCCATACACACTCTAGCAGCAGTCCCTCCAGGGTCCTGTTGGTTCTTCTTTCTGGGGGGTAAAAAAGGGACATTAGTGGAGCAAACTAAAGCCCTGTTGTCATGGTTTGGCTTAGGTTGCAACTGGTACACATTGTCTACCTCCTTGAAATCCATTCGGCAGGCCGTGGTGGCTCACCAGCAGCACTGGGAAACGGGACCCAATCCTTCATTTCTGGGGGTCAAAGCAACACATCTTTTATTTATAATGACAAATTGATCAGCCAATTTTCTTGTGATCCCTCCAGCCCCTAATGTGTAGCTATAGCCCTGACCCCTTTTGTATAGCTGGTCAATCGGTCCTACCAGATGATAACTCCTCTCCCACGATACTTCAAGTCATGCCGAAGTGCACGACTGTGTGCACATTTTTATATATATATATATATATATATATATATATATATATGCCAATTCACCTTAGGGATATTTACCTAGAAATGTGTCAGTTCGAAGAGTAAATACGCATGTGCTTTTTGAAAAATATAGCCAAATTCCCCTCTATAGGTTTTTGGTTTTGCTTTTAAATTTCAAGTTTTATGTGGTTTGAGGAAATCTGAGCTAAACCTGGGATAGCGCTACTGCATCCTGCCA
Organism: Indri indri; assembly: GCA_004363605.1. NCBI lineage: Eukaryota > Metazoa > Chordata > Mammalia > Primates > Indriidae > Indri > Indri indri. The sequence goes on from RJWJ010040587.1 coordinate 1,614, forward strand.
TACCTGTGAAATATGAGCCCTCTGCGTGTGCTGATTTCTCCTATGGGGAGGAGGAGAAAGGAACGCTTCCATATAACTTGACTTTCAAGCAGAAATCACCAATATAGCTAGTGTTTCATTCTGTCTTTGACCTCTCCCAACAGATTCTGTTTTCTGCCTCCTAAGATCTTGGAGAAATTGAGAGAGTTCAAGAATTTTATTCAATAGGCTGATAGAAAAGGACAAAATAGGGTTTTATCTGTTTGGATGAGGAAGATCACATGGGCAAACTCTCTTCACTAAGTAAATAGGGGAGGTTTCAGGGAACAGGTGATAGGCATCAAATTCCACAGAGAGCTGGTCATTGTTTTTTGCAGAAAACTTTGGTAATTAGTATATCTGTATTAGTCAGGGCTCTCCAGGGAAACAGAACCAATGGCGGGGCGGGGGATGAGGAGAGAGAGACAGAGTGTGCACAGGAGCGCCCTTTGTTACGAGAGATCAGCTCACAGTATTATAGAGCCTGTGAAGTCTCATCTTCTTACATCTGCAAGCTAGTATAATTCAGGCCAAGTCCCATGGGCTGAGAACTAGGAGAGCCAATGATGTAAATCCTGGTCTGAGTCTGAAGTACTGAGAACCAGCTCTTCTGATGTCCAAAGACAGGAGAAGATGAATGTCCCTGCTCAAGCAGAAAGACTGAATTCACCCTTCCTGTACCTTTGTTCTCTCTGAACCCTCAACAGATTGGAGGATGCCTACCCACATTGGTGAGGGCAACTCTTCTTTACTCAGTCCTCTGATTCAAATGCTAATCTCTTCTGGAGAGATCTTCTCAGACACACCCAGAAATAACGTCTTACCAGCTATCTGGGAATCCCTTAGCCCAGTCAAGTTGACACATAAAATCAACCATCATGGTATTATATCAGGAAATACCAGAGCTGATGGGGACTTTGGCTATTATTGACTTCTCCCATTCTAAGAAAATCATGGCCTCTGTCAAAGATAAACAAAGACAGACACTAGTTAAAGTGGCATGGACAGATTTTAATCCATAATAACTATTACAACAGGGAAAAGCACCCACTGTGAGCTAAATCAACTTTTATTTGTACAGAGGTGACTGGACATCTTAAAGGGAGAGAGAGGGATAAGGAAAGAGGTAAGTGGGGCTCAGTATAGTCAGAAAAATGGAAAACTATGAAAAGCACAGAGGGCTTGGGGTGGTCCATGTGAAACCTACCCAGATTTTAAAACTGGCTCATATTGAAGTGAGGCACCTCCTCACTTCAAGATAGGGAGACAGGCACCCTATCTTCACATGTTGGCTGGAACAAACAGTGAATTCTTTGGGCAGCCTTGGATTTTCTCAGGCCAATACCTGAAGTGGGGTTAGAGTCATCCCAGGGATGGGGTTGAGCTGTTAGAAATTCTGCTAGTGTTTGTTCAAGTCTTTGTAGGTAAAAGTTGAGGTCTTGTTCAGAAGGGGGCTCAGAGGAGTCTGGCTAGAGTTCGGTCAAGGAGAAAGTCTTTGTCACTTCTAAGGATCAAACATCTGGCCCAAAATCACCCAAGAAATTAACAGAAGAGATTGGACCGACCCTCAATCCCTGACCGCCACTGGTTAATAACATTTTATTGGCAGGAAGTTTCCACTTACAAAGATTATTTACTCACCTATGCAAAGAGTCACCAAGCATAGAAAGTCAATGACTTCAGCCATTCTGGCCAAAATAAAATAATAGTATGTATCCTCCTTTCACTTGCTCCAATGAAAGTGACATACGGAGAAGCCTCTTTCTCAGCACATGATCTATAATTCAAACAGAAGTGCTGCCTTCTTCCTCATTAGCTAAATTGTATTCATGGCAGAAAGCAGCTTTTGGTAGCAATATCGATCAGCAGGAAGTAAGATGGAAAAAATTAACAAACTTGAAAAACTCCAGTCTCTAGGGTATAACTCACCATCTGGGAATGACTTATTAGGAAAGAAACAAGGAAGCCCTGTCCATATATTACCTTCCCATTTTGCATATGCAGTCCTCATTAATCTGAGCCCCACTGATGTCATGGAGTTTACAGTAATTCAGAAGTGGCAATTGTGATGCACACTGAAGAGAAGTTTCCATGCAAAGTGTTTTACTTGGGACCGTAAAGTTTCTAATACAAGTCATGTGTGTTTTCCTGCACTTCTCTGTTTCTGTATGAAATCCTGTGTATAATGCCCACAATGTACACAGTGGGCAAAACTGATGTATTTAATTCCTTGTTTTATATTCCCACATTTCAGTTGCTTTTATAATTTAATACTCCTTTCCTCAATCTAAATTAATACCATTTTATGTACTAGAACAATTTTCTTTTTATTGTGTGGCAGTTTATCTTTAAAAGCTCTTTTCAGCCTAAGTAACAGAGAGACATTTTAAAATAAATGGTCAAGGTAAAAATGCAATAAAATAAGGGACTTAGTAACAGAACTCTGCTCTGAGAAATTCACAAAAAATACTGTATAAAACAATTATTAGTAAAGATCCACATTATCTTCCCTTTCGTGTGTTCTAATAACTACACAAGTAGCTCTCCGCCAGTAAATTAAAATAAAATTACATTCTCCTAAATCAATTTTCCAAGTAATTTTTAATAATTTCCTGTTTGCTTGCAGTTTCAAAATTGTTTTCATTTCACTTCTATTTTTTTGTTTGTTTGTTTCATCAGTTCACTGCTCCAGATGAAGCTAAAATGGGTTGCATAAAGACACAAACAGTTTCTAAAGAATATGAATTGACTCAAATAATTGAGTGAGAACTTGAAGTTAATGGGAGAGGGAATCTATTATGAGGCAGGAACAATAGTAGGAGGTAAATAGCATGTAATTATTCATTTCTTCTATTCACACTTCCGTGTTTGTTATAAATTTCCAATTTGTTGTGAAGCGATTTCAAATTAAGGCTAATTATCAACTATATATCAATGCTTTAATTGCAGCAAATATATAATAAACATCTCTATGTCAAAGCACTGTGTTGAAGGAAACCCAAAGAGAAATAAGACCCAGATTCCTGCTATCTGAGGGACGTGAGTTCTTGTTAGAGCAAAGAATGGAAACAGGAAGAGTAGGTGGCAGTGTGTCTGTTCCCTAGGGCTGCCGTAACAAATGACCACAAGCTCAGTGGCTTGAAACAACAGAAATTTATTCTCTCACAGTTCTGGAGGCCATATGTCCCAAATCAAGCTGTCAGCAGGGCTGTGGTCCCCCCAGAGGCTATGTGGAAGGATCCTTCCTGGTCTCTCCAAGTGTCTTGTGGCTCTGACCATCCTTGGTGAGCACTGGCTCATAGATATCACTCCAATCTCTGCCTCCATCTTCCTGTGGTGCTCTCTGTGTCTCAATATGGCTTCTCGTCTTCTTATAAGGATACCAGTCATTAGATTTAGGGCCCACCCTAATCTAGTATTACCTTATCTTAATTATGCCTGCAAAGACCCTATTTCCAAATAAAGTCATATTCTGAGATTCTGAGTAGACATGGATTTTGTAGGGACACTGTTCAACCTACTACAGGTGATAAAATAGTATGGTGTTGGAGAAAGACAGGTAGAGCCAGAGTTGGACTCAAAGACCCATAAGTTAAGAGCCAGATGGAATGGAAGGCATGATTCTAGGCATATCTGAAAATAGGAGCATGTGGGCTTTCATCATCTGGGTCCTGCCTGCCCGCCCATCCCTAACACAGGAAAAACATTTACTGCGGTCACACCACTCTTCTCACTTCTCCTGGGTCATGTGGTAATCTCTCACACTTCTATAAAATGGGAGGTGGAATATGTTTGTCTCCAGAATTTCCACTGAGATCCCAAAGCTGTCACAATGGAAGTTAATTGTGCTTATACTCTGTAGAGCAGGGCTAAGCCCATCTCTGCGAGATCTGCTAAGAGATGGAAAAACAAAATCCCTGAGACCCTTAACCCAGAACTCACCAACAACCTATCCACCCACCAGTGAAGCCCAGAGATCCATTAAGCAGATTGACTGCATAAATTTTTCAAGCTAGTTTTCAGTCTAGAAGGATGACTAGAGGCATTTTTCCTTCTCTCCCTATGGAGGTGAGTACAGATGTGTGAAGGAGGTCAATGTCCCAGTTCCAACATGGGGTTCTACAGTGTGCAGTGAGAGTTTTCTGACAAATTGACTTGTCCCTTAAAGAGTTGAAGGGCATAGAGATGACACTTGCCTACTGGGGGCCGGCTGTCTGGAGCTGCCCCAGCAGCAGGCAGAGGAAGGAAGGCTGCTTTGAGAGCAGCACTTCACCAACAGTATGGCAGGGGGCATTCGTCCCACGTGTCTCAGAGATGCTGTGAGCAGCCTCTGGATTGGGGTTGTCTCAAAAGCACTCTCTCCAAGAGGTCTCCCTGCAAGGGAACGCACACCAGCAAAAGCGACGAGAGGAATCCTCCAGAAGCAGGAATTGAGGTGGAGCCATAAGCCATCAGTAGGATTAAGCATTGTCCTTCTCAGGAAATACTGCAGAGTGAGGAATCCCAGGCATTGGCACCATATGGTGAGGAACCTCTAAAACACCTATGAGGGAAGAGTCAGCACTTAGACATTTGCCATGTCAAAGGGCATTTGACAGTTAAGAGGGAACTACAACTGCACCAGCTACATAAAACTGTACCATGCTGTTCCTCATTCACCCTCACATGTGGTGAAGGACCCAGAAGCAGTCAACCCAACAGAGAGAGGGATGGTGGAAGAACAACGGATAAGGATAATCTAGGTGATGCTCTGGTATCTCACACACCCACACCCACACTAACACACCCACACCCACACAGACTTCTTTTACACTAATGACCATCTCAGGAGCTCTGCCAATTGCACCACAAAGACCCAAGCTGGTCAGGCACTGCTATTTTGAATACTATTCTGCTCATCTCTAGGAAGAGAAAGTGAAATTGTGGCAAAGCATGAATATAATCTCATAGCTCCTATCTCGAAGTTACATACTTTATTGGCTAAAGCAAATCACTTGGTCACAGCTAACATTAAGTATATGTTGAAGTCACCTTACCTCTTCTAAGAAGGAAAGAAAACTGCAATATTTGTGAGCAGCTCTAAGAACTACCAAAATGAGCAAGCACAACAGGAAAGACAGGCTGCAGCCTTCTTTTCTCACTATTGCCTTCAGAGCTACTTCAGGCCTAAGGTAACGAAAGACAAAAGCTTAAAATTGTATGACATGTTGAAGTTTTGACTAACATTGAGCTAAACATTTTAATATCTGAAAAGATTTTTATTTTATTTTATTTTTTGAGACAGATTCTCCCTCTATTGTCTGGGCTAGAGTACAGTGGTGTCATAATAGCTCACTGCAACCTCAAACTCCTGGGCTCAAGCAATCCTCCCACTTCAGCCTCCCAAGTAGCTTGGACTACAGGCACACACCACCACACTTGGCTAATTTGAAAAAAATATATATGTAGAGACAGGGTCTTGCTCTGTTGCTCAGGCTGGTCTCAAATTCCTGGCCTCAAGCAATCCTCCTGCATTGGCCTCCCAAAATACTGGGGCAACAGGTATGAGCCATAGTGCTCAGTCTGAAAAGATTTTTTAAATATTGTGTGATATTCTAGATTACTCTTAAACATTTTCCTCTTCTTTCCTCCCCATCTATAGGCAGAGACTAAGTCCTTTCCCGTTGATGTTGGTCTTGGACGTGTGATCTGCTTTGGCCAGTGGGAGGCTAGCAAGCCTGATGTGAGCAGAAACCTTTGATGGCCTTGTGTGGTTTGGCTTTGCTCTTGTATGTTGGAGTTTGGGCATACCTCACGACAGCCACTGCCCTTTCCGCCTTGAGCAGACGTACAACACACAGCCAAATCCAGCTAACCCATGGCCAGAGAGCTGCCCAGCCAAGCCTCGCTTAGACCGGCTGAGCCACTTTTGCCCTCCAGACAGTGTGAGTGAGAATAATTGCTTACTCTGTAAGCCACTGAGTTCACAATAACTGAGTTTGTTATGGAAATAGCTAATACATGCCTGAAAGTGATTTAAAAAGTCCTTCCAAATATTGCTTCCATTTTGGAATGGGAGAGATGATGAGATGGGTTTAATGACAAAGAAGTGAAACATTTCTCAAGTGGTTTTAGGCTACATCCTATCAAGTTCAGCTCATTCAACAAATCATTGATGGCTCTTCTCCTTTACTTATTCCATTTTTCTTTTTTTCCTGCAAGTTTTCTCCATAGGAAAAACTTCTGAATCTCTATTATTCCTTAAAGAGCTGATTGACATGCTGGCTCCTCAGTAAAGAATGTCCTGATGTTCAGGCCTTGTGTTAACACCCTCCCAGAGAACTTTGTTCAACCTTCCATTTTAGAACTTGATGCTTTCCTTTGTCCACCACACTGGATTTAGTGTCTTTGAATGTGCTAAAGAATGGTAGATTTTTCTTTTTTTCCAAATCCATCTTCCCTCCTAGACTGTATGCATATTATTCATTCATTCCATCATTTACTTAGCATATTTACTCACTTCCTGTTGATGGTAAACAAGACAGGACAGTGTCAAACATTGTTTTCAGTGGCTTTATATGTATTTATACATTTGTCAGGCTATGTGCTGAAGCAACTCTAGGGAAGAAATCCATCAGTAGAGATAGGTTATGAGCTCAATATTGAGTTTAATGTGCTTTGGGGGACATCCAAAGGGAAAGAGCCAATGGAGATTGAATTTATAGGGGTTAGGCAGAAAGAGCTGGGCTACTGAATACATCCAGGATTCATCTGTATGGGATAGCTATGGATGTGCATGCATTATACACGATGTGTACTTGAGTTAAATGATGTCACAGACACCTCAGAAAAGCAGTAAAACACCATAATTTGAATGGAAGCTCCTTGAGACCAGAAACATTTTCTACTCACTGCTCTATTCTCAGTACCCAGAACAGAGCTCAATGTGTCAGAAGAAGGTGCTCAATAAGTATTAGCAAAGGTCCAAATACATGAATTAATTTCAGGGCCAGACAGAATGAAAGAAGCATAAAATCAGACTACTAAGAAGTGCCTGACCCAGGATTTGAACCAGAGTCTCTGATTTCAAAGTCTTCACCCAACCACTTTGTGAAAGGAAAGATGATGAGTTACAGAAAGAACAAAAACAAAAATGAAGTGAGAGATGCATATAGCTGAGTTGGGCTATGTAAAGTCATGGCCAGTGTGCTTTTCTTCTGCCGATTTCATGTGATTCCATTAAGGGACATGGGGAGTCTTTGCTTCCGATTTGCAAGTTCTCAAAAGAGAAAAGCCTGCTATCTACTACCTGACCAAGAATTAGACCCATGGGAGAAGGTTGAGTGCCTTCGCATTTCTGTTATTTGCTCAAACACATGCATACTCACACATACATATACATATACCACTTACATATACAGGAGCTAGAAAGAGGGGATGAGAGAGGAAGGTAAGGAAAGAAGGGAGAAATGGAAAAAGAAGAGAGATGTAGAGGAAAATAGCGGGTCCAATTTTCCTGAGACTCTGTCTTTTAAACCTAATTACTCCAATAATTATGCACACTTATTTTAATGGAGATTTTAATTGCATAATTTTTAACCATTAGAAAATCACAGAAAGTAGTATTATTCAAAAGCTAATTACAAACTATGTTAGTTGAAAAGCCAGAGGAGATGAGAAATCCCTGATCATTGACCTGTTCCCCTGAAGACCCCAGTCTGAAGACCCTTTGGATGAAGCAGTGATTGTATGAGATCCCTCTTTGCAGGAGGTAATGCAAGGTGGGAGTTTAACATCCCAGTATGTAGAGAGGTGAAAATGAAACAGCCAGGGTTCTGGATCAAAATAAAACAGAACAAAATTTCGGCACAAATGCCAACCCATGAGTTTTCAGCTATGCAAAATGGGAGACTCACTTACCCTCACCAAATGTCCATGCTCCATCTACGTTGCCTAGAGGATTGTTGAGTGCATTGTCCATAAATCATTAGCACTCCCAGCAGTAGTGTGTGGCAGCCATTGCTAGAGATGGTGGAGTTGGAGCATAAGCATGAGCAGAGAGGAATTGTTTGTCCTGTGCACATTGTCATGAAAACTCAGGTTAATAATGTCCATGTTATGGGTTGAAATGTATTCCCAAAAAGACAGGTGAAGGCTTCATCGCCAGTATCTGTGAATGTGACCTTGTGTGGAAATAGGATCTGTGTAGATGTAATTAAATTAAGATGAAGTCATTAGGATGGGACTTAATCCAATATGGTTCCTGTCCTTATAAGAAGACAGTCATGAAGACACAGACATACAGGGAGAACACCAAGTGAAGAGGGAGGCAGACATTGCAGTGATGTGTCTATAAGCTAAGAGGCACCAAGGATTGTTGGCAACACCAAAAGCTAAAAGAAAGGCATGGAACAGAATCTGCCCTATAGCCTTAAGAGAGCATGGCCTTACCAACACCTGGATTTTAGACTTCTATCCTCCAGTACTCTGAGGGACTAAAATCCTGTTATTTAAAGCCACCCAGTATGTGAAACTTTGTTATAGAAGCCCTAGGAAACTAATACAGACACTGGAACATTAGCACGGCTGGTGCTCAATCAGGGTCAGTCTCTCTCCTTCCCCACAATCCCACCTACAGCACATCCTTTGTCAGAGGCTGATTCCTCTTGTAGGCCTTGGATTCCATCTCAGGGTGTTATTTGTTAATGGTATGAACATGGGAACAATGATGGCAATGCCTATACCTTGGCTCATCAATTGGTCTTCCCATGACTTCTCTTCCCCAACAATTTCCTTGAAGTCTAGGTAACAGTTTCAACGTGTAATCTGACTATAACCTCACCCTCCACCAAACCCCTCCCTGGATTCCTCACGTTCTCAAGATAAAGACAAAAGCCTTCTGGCAGTCTGTGTGGGCTGGCCATGCCCACCTGCTTCACTGGTTTCCTACTCCTCTTCTGCTAAGTCTTGGTCCTCCAGCTACACAGGAGGGAGCACAGTATAATTGAAGAACTGAAAGGCCTTGTTCAGGCCCTTTCCATATGATACATACTGTCAGAAATGATCCTCACAGCTCCCTTTTCCCAGTTACTGCCCACCACCAGTCAGGTCAAACATCACATCCTTGGGGAAGACAAGGTCAGACCCTTATTTATAGGCTATTTTAGCCACAGATACTTTTTCTTCATATCATTTATTATAATTCATATTTATACATTTATTCCATTATTACATTAATGATTCTTGAGATACCATTAGACTATAAACTTCAAGAAGACAGAAACTGAATAACTTTGCCCAGAATTGCATCCTCAGTACTAAGCATAGTACCCGCCATGTAAGAAGAGCCCAATGTATGTTGGATGGATGCATGGATGAATAGATGGGTGAATGGATTGATGGATAGATGGATAGACAGGTGGACAGATGGATGGATAGATGGATGGATGGTTGGAGAGATGGATGGATGGGTAGATGGACAGATGGTTGGGTGAATGAATGGATGGATGGAGGGATAGATGGAGAGATGGATGGATGGGTGGATAGGTGGATAAATGTCTTAACCAAAAGCATAGAATAAGTCCTTGGCTCAGGCAATTGGATATCTCTTTTACTGAGGACTAGCGAGTATAGAGTGTTCTGAGTCTGAGCCTTCCATCTGCTTTGCTTTGCCGCTGTCAGGTTTTATATCCATACTGTCATGGGAGTCTCTACACCAACTATTGACATGTTTACCTCTTGACTTCTAAACACTTGCCCGGCTTTGGACCCATTGATCACCTTAGCCTTGATGCCTTCTACTTTCTAATAATATTCCTAACCATAGTTTTGCAGAATGAACATAATTTGACACTGGATATATATGGGTCTGAAGCTCAGCTTTTCCAATATATGCCATATGATTTTGGTTGAATTACTTATACTTCTTTAATCCTTATAACTATGAAAGTATATATTGTTAACCTTTTTTATAGACTGTGAGAGATTATTTATGTGAACAAATAGGGAAACTCAGTTTCAGAGCACTTAATAACTTTCCCAAGGTTAAAAAGGACTGAAGTTAAAAAAAAAACTTGGATTTTCAACTAATTCCAGTGTTTTTCTCCCTCTTAATCACAGTTCATATATTTTTTTAAAAATTTGAAGATATATCCCATTGTTCTCCCAGGATTATGGGACACTCAGGCAAATGCACATTTGTTCCCAGTCTGAATTTAAGCCTTTCTTCATTGCTCATGTTCAATTTAAATCCTCTGCTCCCACCTACTAAAAGAAAAAAGGGAAAAATAATGAAGAGACACGGAACAAATGGAAAGAGATGTCATATCACAAAAAATCTTGATTACTCCACTGGAAATGCTGTGTTATTGCAGAATGTGTGCGACACCTTTGAAGGGAAGTATTCAAACAATTAGCCAAGGTTAAATAATCAGTATGAACATACCCGAGCTGAGCAGATTACAACATTCTAGGAGAAATTTTACACGGGATGGAGAAAAATGTTACAAAATAAAAAATAATGAGAATAAGTTTGACATTCATGTGCTAGTTTGTATTAACATGGGTATGAAGAAAATGGCACATCCTCTGTGGAAAGCAGGTGGAAGGGAGGGTCCAATAATGACAGGTTCCTTCTACGTGTCTGGTGGCAATATCAACTCTGCTTCAGGTGTTCTTCCTATGTAAACTCACACTTGTCTTCGGTCAAGTCTACGTTTCTTACACTTTCTCTGCATTCCATCCTCCCAGAGCTAGGGATTTTATTTGACCTTTGTAGTCTTTTTGTTATACACCCAGAACCAGTCTTGAATTAAAGAAGAAAACTTGGAACCAGGATGACATATTTGGGAAGGCATAGACTGAGAGCCAGGTGGACTTGCATTTGCATTCTTGTTTCATCTAGCTGTAAGATGCTGAGCCTCTCACTGTTTTTTTCTGTCTTAGTCTCCTTGCCTCTGCAATGATGATATGAAGCCTCTATCACGGACCTGTTGGAAGATTTGATGCAGTTTAACGCACTGGAACAATGTTTGATTGACACACAGTGTGCTCCTTAACTGGCGGTCTTAGTTGCCAGCAATGAAAGAAGGCTTAAACAGAAAAACGTTTTTAAAAAGAATTTGTGTACACATAGCTTGAAAGTAATAAAATAAGAAAATGAATAAACAGTAAGGATATGGGGCAGCTCACTTAACTTGGGAGAGGACTGGGAATTAAACTTGTGTAGATTTCAAGCACTGTCCCAAACAAAGTCTGATGAGAAATCACTGCTGTCCACAGAGAATGAGAGGAAACTGCTGCTTCTGACATTGTCACTTCTGCCCTGAGAAAACCCACCTGGCCACCTTTGGCTTTCTAAGAAACCCAGGAGCATCCTCACTAGAGGTGAAGTTCGAAAACCCTTACATCCTGCCCTGGGCAGGAACCATCCCGATGGCCCTTCATCCTGCTCATCTGATCCTTACAGCAAAATACACTCATCCTCAGTCACTTAACTTTTCCATGATTGAAAATAAAATATCAGACCAAAGCATAATTCAGCATATTCAAACCCAATGTTTCTTCATTTACTGTCTGCCTTCTTCCCCATCCACTTTACTTGAAGCTTCATGAGGATAAGACCAAATTGTTTATTGTAGTATCATCTATGCCTAGAGTAGGGACCAGCAACGCCCTTCAGTATTTGGTGAATGAATAAACAAGTAAAAGTGGGAAATGGGAGTGCTTTTCTGTCAGCGAGATGAGCAGAGCAGAACTCCAGAAAGTCTTAACCTCCATAAGAGATCAAGGTATGGAAGGGAGGGAAGGAAATGGGGGAAAAGAAAGAAAGACAGAAAGAAAAAGGAGCTGTGTTCTGGAATTAAAGACATGAGAGTGCCCAGCTGACGATGTGGCACCATCCTACTTTGTCAATTAAAGGGGTGCCCGGGATTGCCTGCCAACGCTCTCCCAGAAGCTGCCTGTCTGCGTTTTCCTCTCACGACCCAAGTGGCCCTCAGTCTCCTCACAGAGGAGAATCCTGTGCAGAGAAAAGAGACAAGTGCTGAGGAAACCCACACCACCCGTCTACCATATTTCCTCTAGTTCTTTCCTCGTCAGTTGCAAACCAGATCCAGGGATCTCCAGAAGTTTGAGGAAAACTGACAGCACCAGATAATAATTAGAGCTAATTCTGACACAGCTCTTATTATAAGCATGGCAATATCTAGCTCATTATACCTTCTGCCTCATTTAACCCTCATGGAACTCTGTGAGGAAGGTACAACTGTTAACCCATTTTACGGAAAGGAAAGAGAAACACAGGG
>RJWJ010040588.1:0-13823 GCA_004363605.1 Indri indri
GCAACCTCAAACTCCTGGGCTTGAGCAATCCTACTGTCTCAGCCTCCCGAGTAGCTGGGACTACAGGCATGCGCCACCATGCCCAGCTAATTTTTTCTATATATGTATTTTCAGTTGTCCATATCATTTCTTTCTATTTTTTAGTAGAGACGGGGTCTCGCTCTTGCTCAGGCTGGTCTCGAACTCCTGAGCTCAGAACAATCTGCCCGCCTTGGCCTCCCAGAGTGCTAGGATTACAGGCATGAGCCACTGCGCCCGGCCGAGAAGGAAGATATTTTAGCTAACATATCTCTTTAGTGCCATGAGACGTTTGATTTATTCCTTTTACTTACTCATTAATTCTTTCAACAAACACTACTTGTACTCAGTCGTTGCTACACACCAAGAAAAGTGCTGGGGATAGAGAAAAATTATTTAATACCCTTGCTTTAAAGATTATTGTCTATTGGCAAGTGATGAGTAAGCTGTTTGTCCTGTAGCTAAGAGATGGGGTTTGGGAGGAAGGCCAGTTCAGGCTGGGGGAGTAGGCAGATAGGAGTGTGTTTAGAATTGCAAGTGGTTCATGTGCATGGTCTTCCAGGAGGATCGGATAGATGGTCAGGGGTGAGATTATGGGCTTTTTTGACAGATTAAATTTAGTCTTTATCCTATAAGGAGTAAAGAGTCACCAAACTCACTTAAGAGAAGCAGTAATAAGAGAAATTTTGCATTTTAGAAAGGTTATGCTGATAACAATGTGAGAGAAAGATCAGAGAGCCAGGGATTGAGAACATGTCTAGGGGTAAGAGGATCAATTAGGAGACCACGGCAATGGTCCAGGTGGAAAGCGAAATGGGCCTGAGGTAAGTGGGGATTGGGAGGAAGAGGAAGATGTGGAAGACGTTGAGAAATAAAGTTAATAGGACTTGGGCACTAATTGGATGTACAGAGTGAAAAAAGAGTTGAAGTTGACCTTCAGATTTGTGGTCTAAGATCTGGTAGGTTGCCAAGGAGTGAAATCCAAGTTCTCTGGTTTAGCTTACCTCTGGTCTGTGTGGGCCGATTCTACCTTGCAGTTGCTTAAAATTAAAGCAACAATTCTAACCTCTCTGTCTTACAGAAACAAATTTATTCAATCTGACAGAAGAAGAATATATATGGTTATCTATGGTCAATATGTATGGTTCCTGGCTGATTTGTTTTTAGTTCATCACAATGTGGCTGCTTACAGGTATGGTTTGTCCATTCTCCTAGATGGCTTCAGAGAGGGAGCAGAGGTCAGGCATCCTCTGCTGAGCCCACATAGCTGTCCTGTTGAGCTGTGCCAGACACATTTTTAAAGCACCTTTTTAGCACCTGCAGAGTTTGAGGGCTATCATTTAAAATGGCTGCTGGTCTGGGAAGGAGATGTCACTCCTTTTCCTGGGAAGAACCAGCAGGGAAGAGTCAGTCAAGCTGATTAATAGTCAGATTTCAGAAGAAAAGTGGACAGTCTGGGGTTGACTGGTGCAGAACCTTGGCAGTGGAAGCATTGGGGAAATACACCAAGGCTTAAGCGGTGTCAGCATAACGTGTAAAGGAAGTCTCAGATTGACTGCACTGGATGTTATGGGGGATGCTGAGAGCCACAATTTCACGTAATAGACCTCTTTTTTTATTTCTCACAGCATGTCTTTCTGTGTATCCCAGGTGCTTCCCTCTGACGGGTACAAAAGATAGAAAATTATCCAGTGTCAAAGATAAAAAATCCCAGTGGACATCATTTCAGGGCATTAGTAACCATCTCTGGAATCTTGAATGGACTATTGTAATTTCTGGTAATTCTTCTTTTAGGAAAATGAGGCAATTGTCACACTGGTAATAGGACTGGAAATAGAATTCCATAGCCCCTTCCTCTAATTTTCTCCACCAGAGGGTAAAATTTTGGCTTGAACTTTAACTTTTATGTAAAAAGACCTTCTTAAAAGTGGTCCATGATCTGCATGTCAAGAGCAGCATATAGCTGGGTTTGCCTCTTGGAGTTCAGGGGAGAGCCCTGTTGTATGTTCTGCAGGATGAGAGGCAGGAATGAAAAACCGTGGGGTCCCCTGATATTATGTATCAATTTGTTCACTGTTTTTCTGCACACTAGTATAGAAAATCTCTAGGGTAAGGGACTTGTCTATTTTGTTTTTCACTATATTCCAGTGCCTGGAATGTTGTGGGATACATAGAGGTTCTGGTTCTCCAGCAATATTTGTTGAGTGAATGAATGAATGAACGAATGAACAAATGAAACCAACAGATATCTTAAGTCTAGAGAAGCCAAAAGCAGAAACTTCGGGAGCTGCCATATTCAAAGGGATCAGAAATGGAACTGCAGCTGGAGTAGGCTTGAGAAATCTGGGAACAGGGACAGAGGTCAGGTCTAAAGTGCTTTACCTATATTCTATTTATTTGATTCTCACAATAGTCCTACAGATTATAAATTATTAGTTATATTTAACTGATAAGGACTTTGAGGTTTAGAAAATTGAATAACTTGCCAAGGAAGTTATTCACATAGGAAGCAGGTGGTGATGATGGAATTTGAACTCTGATTTGTTTTATTTTCAAGTTCATGGTAATAGCCGCACGTAACGATCCATTGGAGGGATCGAAGGAAGGAGCAGAGCCCAGCTACTCAGATTCCCTGAAACCATGTGTCTTCGGCAATGCCCTGAAAGTCTGTTGGCCTCTAACAGAGAACCAAATCCTATTTCTCACGCAAGCTCTCAGATCCTCAATGCTTTCGTGATGATCTGTATTGTATTTATGTTTTACTTTCATGCCTCTAACTTGTTACATTTTTTCCCACCCCAAGGGAAAGTGGTTTAAAGGATTGTTTTTACTTAATTAGATCCAAGGCTTGGCTTATTTGGTGGTGCTCAGCTTCTTTGGCAGACTTGATTTTGTAGCACAAAAGTAGCTTAATGTCAGCTTGACAACTTGATAAGTCTATTGCCAGTTTTTATGATAGAAAACGAAACTTCTAAATTCAAGATTAAATATAGTTCTTTGCAAACCAAGGCAAAATGACTTAATGGCTATGCATTGAAGTTGTTATTAGGGTGCAAAGGATATTTAATGCTTTAGTTAGTACGCGATGAGATAGAAAAATTAATAGCTGGCTGCTAAGGTGGGCTGTGCTGGCTGAAGTTCGGGGTTCGTTCCTTGTGTAGCATAGAAGATACCCCATGCCCTGTGTCACAGTTCCATTAGGCCACCTTTGCCTTCTGCTGTAGTTGCAGTGGACAGTTCTATGTGAACTCAGCTTACTTTGCGTTAACAGTATTCTGCTTCAAGTGTATGCCATGTGTTTCCCCTTTCTGTCCCAGGGACTTCTCTAAGGCACCAGGAGCCCACTTAGTATGCCCAAGCACAGCCGGGAAGTGTGTGGGTGTGTGTGTGTGTGTGTGTACGTATATGTGTATGTGTGTGTGTATAACACACTTGAGGGCAGCCACCAACCAGTGGGGAGCCAAGATCCAATAGATAAATGCTCCAGCCTCCTGTCTTTCAGGCAGGCAATTCTAGGAGGCTTTCTGTCTGGTTCTCAGAAAGTCCCAGTGGATTTAAGAGCAGTGACTTCAATAATGCACCCTTACATTGGCTTCTGCCCCATCCTTATCTCATTTTCCTCATTCTCTCATTTCTGTTTTCTGGGACGATCTCTAAGAAATAAATAAATTACTTACATCAAGTTCTTGCCTAAGGCTTTGCTTTTGGGAGAACCCAAACTAAGATACTTACATAGACTGGAAGCAGAATTTTCAACACAATAAACAGGAATCAATCTCTTAGAACTCACTCTAACCTAACTCACACGAGACTAATGTATAAACCACAATGACACATATTAATTTATGGAGATGACTATGCTACCATGTAGACTAGAACACTCATATCAGCTGGACAGAGCACTCTCTTTGATCCTGGACAGAGTTGGCGATAGACTAATATTCCAGCTCTTTGACTCCTCTTTTTCTAACATTCATGCAAATAACTTCCACTCTGTTAAGGCATTTTTTCCCTGGATATGTTTAGGCTGCAGCTTTCTTTTACATGTAAGTAAGGTTCAAGTTGATTTTTAGTCTGCTTATTAATCTGATTGGATTAATAGGCATCTGGAGTTTACAATGCTCAGGGACTCACTTTACTGAAGTTCCTTGTGCTGATGACAACCTGTCTTCCTCAACTACCTTTTTGTTTGTTTGTTTTTATGGAAAAACATGGAAAAAGGAGAAAAGTGTAGGTGATGAAAGTATATCTACCCATCTGAAAGACCACTGAGTGCCTTTTGGTTTAACGCTTGACAGCAACCCAAACCATTTCTGTATACTCTGTGTATAACATCTCAGAAAGATTTTTTATCTCTAAACAGTTAAAATAAACATGTTTGCAACTCAGAGAATCAAGCTGTGGTTATCTGAAACTCATTTATAACCGAAAGCACATTCCTGATTATTTTGGATACCCACATATTACTTGTATTTCTTAAATATTCTTTCTGCAGAAGACAGTAATTGCTGGCATATTCTATTTAAGTTCCTGTGCACTGCTTCCTCCCATTCTTACTGCCACAGCCCTACTTTAACTTTTCTCTCCTCCTAGACTATATCGAGGGCCTCTAAGGCAATCATCCTGATTATAAGGATCCCCTCTAATCCATTCTGTGCAATGATGCCAGAGAGATCTATGACATATATCTGATTATGTCACCATCCTGCTTGAAACCTGCCAAAGGCTCTGGGTGGATATTACTGATTCTTGACAGTATTTTCAGCTCTTTCCCTCCATGAATATGGGAGAAATATGCTTCTGTGTCTTCTTGAATATAATCATGTCCATGTGATTTGCTTTGCCTAAGGAAATGTGAGCCTGGGTCACTTCCAGGTGAAAGCTCCTACTATGGACTAAATTTTGCCCTTCCCAATCCCCCAATTCATATGTTGCAGTCCTAACCCCCAATATGGCTGAATTTGAAGATAGGGTCTTTAGGAGGTAATTAAGGCTAAATGAGATCATAAGGGTTGGGTTCTCATCCAGTAGGAGTGTGGCCTTATATGAAGAAGAAGATCTCTCTCTGACTCCCTCTTGTTCTCTCTCTGCCATGTGAGGATGCAGTGAGAAGGCAGCCATCTGCAAGCCAGGAAGAGGGCTTTCCCTAGAACCTGACCATGCTGGCACTCTGATCTCAGACTTACAGTTTCGAGAGCTGTGAGAAAGTACATTTCTGTTGTTTAAGCCACCCAGTCTATGGTATTTTAATATGTAACAGAGGGAATGGCCTGAAAAAAATGGCAAAAATATTTTTTGTCTCTTTAAAACATCCCCCACTCTTTTTGGGAACTAAAACCTGCATCCCTTCCTCAGGCCAGTGGTCAGGAGGGGCAGGGTAATGTCTTGTTCTTCGTGCTATAGGAAATGGCTCAGCAGACCAGGTGGAGGTCCTAGAGGTCTGGGTGGGCCTCCCAGATGGGCAGAGATAATGGGATTGTCTTAGGTGGAGATGGGACAGAGATGGGGCCATTAGAATCATCAACTGTAGTTGAAGAGCAATTGCCTGAAGCTGAGAACCCACCCTTTAAAAGCTCTGTATTTCTGCTTATCATTAGGAAATGGCATTATAGACAGTAGTCTCCATCCTCCTCATTTGCTGACAAATTAGTAAACTCCTCTTTCCTTCTCTTCAAACCACTTATCCTTGTTCTTCTGATGCGGCCTCAGGGACAAGTGCTGAGCTTTCAGTAACAGTTATGGCAGCCTGAGTTGACTGATACAGCTCCCTTTTGATTTGATGAACTCTTAAGCTTTGTGTTGACATTACAGCATTATAACGTGATGGAATTTTTGTAATTTGAGTTCTGGAGAGTGTTTGACAGAATAATGACTCTCTAAAGACAGATGTCCATGCCATATTCCCCAGAACCTGTGCAATATATTACCTTATATGGCAATAAGACTTTGTAAATATGATTAAGATTATGGACTTTGCAACAGGGAAATTATCCTAGATTATCTGGATGGGCCAAATCTAATCACAAGTTTATAAAAGTGAAGAACTTTCTGACTGTGTTCAGACAGAGATGTGATGATGAAAAAATGGTTAATAGATGCTTTGAAGATGGAGGAAGGGAGCTGTGAGCCAAGGGATGCAGGCAGCCTTTACAAACTGGAAAAAGGTCAGGAAATGAATTTTCCTCTAGAGCCTCTAGAAAAGAAAGCAGACTTGCTTACATCTTGATTTTAGCTCAGTGAGACCTGTGCCAGAGTTCTGAACTATAGAAATATAAGATAAATAATTCATATTATCTTAAGCCATTAAGTTTGTGATGATTTGTTACAGTAGTAATAGAAAACGAATACACTAAGTTTGGCAGATTGTATAAATGGTCACAAAATCTTCCCTTTCTTCTGTCCATATCTTTATTAGATGACACTGCAGGGTCTTCTGTCAAGACGTGGAGGCTCTTTCTCCGTGCCTTAAATCTGGGTTGGTCATTCTTCCCCTTTCTGAATGGGAGTGATTATTGAGGTTATCTGGTCCTTGTTCCATCATGGTGTGCTGAATGTGTGTCTGTGGTGATGATGGGGATGGAGACAGAGGCCATGGTTCATTCAGCTTAACTTTTTTAGTTCCTAGATCTCTGGTCCAAGAGGAGCCATGGTCAGGACCCGATGTAAAGATGAATATTTGTCTCTCCATCCCTGCTGGAGAAGAGACTGTTGAGTCTGCTGAGTCCATGTCTGAGTGAAGTCTAGGATTGGTAGTCTGGATTGTCTACTTGGGGTTGGATTTAGTGTTTTCGAGGCATAGAAGAGGAGTGAACCAAATATAGGGTGACCAGAAGGAGGCATTGTTTTGTGCTGATCCATGTCTGGTTCTCTTCTTCTGGGCATAAAAGAGGATTAAATTTCTCCATCTCCATGGCAAATATGAAGAGCCATGTGATGTGTTTTGGCCAATTGATTGGAAATTGAAATGAGAGTGAAGAAGTGAAAGTGATGCTTTCTTCTGCTGCTATGGTGTTGGTGGAGGCTTGTGTTGAGATGTGGAAACTGGATTGCTGAGCCACCACATGGTGGACAGATGCCCTGAAGAATCATTCTGTATGAATGAGAAATAAAGGTTTTCATATTAAACTATTGACATCTTGGTGCTTTTGTTACTGTAGAATAGAATTTGACCACTGTGACTAATACAAGATCCCTAAGCTTTTTAATGATCCATGTGTATGGACTTTGGAAATAGAGGTTGGGAGTTGAGTGTTGGCTCTTACCATGTGACCAGGAGCAAATTACTTAATTTTTATAGGTTTAAATGCTGGTGTAGCATCTATTTCATGGGATTGTGTGCATTAAATGAAGAAATGCATATAAAGCATTTAGTATAATATCTGGCAGAAAGGAATAAATGTTAGTTACTGTCATTAAAATCACTACCGTTATCATCATCATCACCATCATGAAAGACCCTGAGGTTCTGGCTAAGCAAAACTGGAAAGTGTGAAGTGAGGACCTTCTTGGAGAGTGAGTTTGACATAATCTTCACCTTTGAACTACAGAAGTGGTCAAGGCTGGTAATCTCTAATTTAAGAATAAAGCAGAAACTAAAAGTCCAGTGGAATCTTCCAGGGATTAATAGCATTTCAGCCAAGGAATCAGATTAAGTTCTATGATTATAGATTAAATTCTATGATTATAAGAATTCTCTGTGTTTGTGAATCTTTATTATTAGATTTATTATTTTTACTGTTTCATATCTCTTTTAAATTGCAATAAAAACCTTAAAGTGCCTGGGTTCCTGGAACACTGTCAGAAGGAAGAGGGAAACTGGGGAGGCTGCGTGCTACTCCTTGACCAACTCCAGATCAGGGGAGGGGAAGAACATAAATGGATAAGGTCAGTAAGGCAGGATAAGGAAGACAGGAGCAGGTGGAGCCCCAGGACAGAAGAAATGGAGAATATTGGAGCATGACCTGGGCTTTGGACGGTCCTTGGACTTATATCTTGCAAAGTCAATGTAATCCCCTCAGTGGGCACACTGGCAGAATGGAAAGTGCTAAGAGCCCACTAGACAGGGAGGAAACAGAAAAATCACAAGTGGATGCAGTAATTAAAAACAGTAGAGGCTTGGGGCCTCCTGGAGTTAAGGTAAATAGTCTATCACAGTCAAAAACTCTTAGGGGACATTAGTGAATTACAACATTTTAACCTAAGTGCTTTAATGATGACTCTGAATCATGTGGGGGGAAAATATGTTTTAAATATGCTTTAAAAAAGGTAGACCAGTATATAAAATATACAATGTGAAAGATTTCAGTTAATCTAGTTAAAGCAAAAATACAATGAAGCCTTTATGGGTTTAAAAAAGTTTCATTTATCTGGAATATTCATTTATATATAAAAGTAAATTCTCTAAGGATTTATTCATTCAATAGATCATAGGTAGGCAAAGTCTGGCCTGCAGGCCAAATCGGGCCACACTTATTCCTTTATAAATATATTGTCTATGGCTGCTTTTGGGCTACAATGCAGAGTAGCAGAGTAGTAGAGTAGTTGCAACCAAGACTACGTGGCCTGCGAAGCCTGAAATATTTACCGTCTGGCCCTTTACAGAAAAGGTTTGTTGACCCCTGCATTATTAATTATTATGCATCTCTGATGTGCCAGGCACTTTGCTACAAATGTGCCCAAAGCCATCGATGCCCACCTCCCTGGAGCCCCATAGTAAAGGGCATCACCGCAGCATCTTCCAAAGTGGATGTAAATGAAAAGCACTCTTGTTAGGGTGGAAAGCCTAGTAGGTGCTCATGGCACGGGTGGAGAAAGATTTCTCATGCAGAGATTAGGCTATATGAAAGTACAAGAAGTTTATTTTATCTTCTCAGAGGAGAGGGAGTGAGAAAGTGACAGAGAGAAGGGAAGAGAGCAGGGAGATGGTGTGGCAGCCCAAAGAAAGAGAAGAGAGATGCCAGCCCTGAGGCCAAGTGGCTTCCTGATTTTAAGGGGGATGAAGAGAAAAAAAAAATGATGGCTGTCAGTTGATAACAAAAGTGGCTGCAGGATGTCAGAGTCCAAGAGTTGGTGTCCTGCCTTTCCTTGGAGAAGGGGTTATCACAGATGTGACTCTGTCCTCAAGGTATGGTTAAGGCTTGGAGCTCATACCCTTCTGTTTGCTCAGGAACACTTTAGACTGTAAAAAAAGCAGATTCTCAAAAAAATAATTTTGAAAGAGAGATTTACATCTCTTTTCCCTCCATTCAGCTTTTTTCAGAAGTTGAGCAAAACAGAACTCCTGCAGGGTACCTGTTAGTAAAAGAACTCATAGGCTTGATCTTTACCTGTTACTAGGGAAATTGTGGGATTAGGTATTTTCCTGTTACTTTTGCAAGGCTGCCCCTTTCAGCCCTGTGGAGTAGGGGAGAGTAGAGTGTGTCCATAGGTCACACTCTGCCGATGCAGCAGTGGTCAGTGGCCCGGCCCTACACTTTGAGAATGTATGAGGATGTGTGAGCAGGAAATTACCTCAGGACTAAATGCTGTTAGATGGTCTCTTACAAACTGCCAAGCTTGCTATTAATAGTATTCATTTGTAAAAAATGGCCTAAATCTCATTTCAGAGTTAAATCTTCCACTGAGATTTTACCTTTGTTTCTGAGTGACCCGCCACTGTTTAAGTTGACTTCTTCAGGCAATCTTGATTCCTAAAGGAAGTCATGCACCAAGTTCTACTCTGTCTTAATGGACTCCGCTTTCCATTAGGTGAGAGAGAGAGACATTTTTCAAAGGAAACAGACCTAAACAATAAGCAAAATAACAGTGATTGCACACAAGATCTGCTTCTAGCAAACACTTAACAGCTGGAGAAGTTGAGGACCTCTAACCTTATCCAATCATTATCTCCCAGAAATGCCTCACACAGGGGGAGTATGAAAATGCAAAGGAAATCAGTTATACATACACACACACAAAACAAACCCACAGTTAAGAAAAAATAATAGCTCTTAACACCAAGCAGCTTTTTGTTGTAGACACTAATTTTTGCCTGGAGTCTTTCCTCATTATGAAAGACCAATATAATACTTTACAGGAAAACAAAACACTTTTCTTAACCTTTGGTAGGTGCATAATTAGGAATATAATATGAAAGATGGCCCCTTACATGGTTCACAGAGGTCTTGTCTTTTAAGACTGGGAGGGTTTGGAATTACAGCAGGCAAATTCAAAGATGCTAATTAGAAATGCAGCAACTGCTTTTACAGACATGCTGAGAACATCTAAGCTTTCCAGAAATTATGCAAGCTAGAGGAAGTGATCCCATTTTGTCTGGTTCCGAGAGCTTTCTAATTTGAGGAAGAAAAGAACAATGGTGGAGGCAACCAATGTGTTATATCTCATGTGAAACTGGCCCATGGCCTTAGCAAGAGAAATATTCTTTGGTTTTATGTTGCTGATAACACTTCTCAAGCTGCTATTCCAGGGATCTAGAGATTTTTTTTTTAAAAGATGCCTGCCAGGTATTTTCTCTTTATTTCTTTCTACCACTTCCCTCTATTGTTTTCTGTACTATTTTTTGAGTTAACATCCTGGTTAAGGTTCACAATTATCCATGAGTGTGAAAAGCTATAGTTATATATGTGCAGGAAAATATGTTTGACTATAGGTTCTTTAACTCTTTCTAAGTAACCTGTATTTTTCCCCTCTATATATCTCCAGTGCCTAGCATAGACTCTGGCATATAATAGGAACTGGATGCATATTTGGTGAATTAATGAATACATTTCTCAATTCAACTTCACGGAAGCTACCATAATAGTTTAAAAAAAGTCATCTGAAATTTTGCATTCTAGTTTTCATCTGCACAGCTACACTCTTGATGCCATTTTTTGAGACTTTCTCTTTAGTGCTTTTTGTCTCTGGGAAAGAAATGGTCTATTTAGAATTATCTCTTTCTTGTGTTACGCCCTATAGCAATTTTTGTTCTTTAGGATTTCACTCATTCATTTATTAATCCTAAGGCATTTGTTATTAATTGAAACTATTTTAGAATTTTTGGGATTTTTGATTTGTCTCCTGAAGGAGATTTTAAGTGCTGCCACTTACCATGCTTGTGATTTTGGACAAGTTACTAAACCTAGCCTCAGTTTCCCTATTTGCAAATGAGGTTGGTGATAGAATCAGTCACAGGACTACTGTAAGGATTAAACACTTGAACTTGTCCAATGGCAAGTGCTTAATACATGTTAGCAATTAAATTAAAAAATGATAACTATTGTTATTATGAGTCAGATTCTTGAGGACAGAGACAGTCTCGCATTTCATATCAGGCAGCACAATGATCAATATTTGT
The DNA here is from genome assembly GCA_004363605.1 of Indri indri. Lineage (NCBI taxonomy): Eukaryota > Metazoa > Chordata > Mammalia > Primates > Indriidae > Indri > Indri indri. The sequence continues at coordinate 11,354 of RJWJ010040588.1, forward strand.
TGCGTTAGTTTTATCTCACAAGGCAGTGAGAGGTTTCAATACAGTGCACAAAATAACTCTGGGGTTGGTATTTCTCCATAGCATCTTCAGAACAAGTTGCCTTGGCTGATAGGGGACCAAAGTCTTTGATTTAAGAGGTTTAACCTTTGCATTCTTTTCTCATAGCCTCTAGTTCAAGAGCTTAGCTTTCTACCTTCCATTGTCTCCCAGAGGATGAGTTGATTTAGGCTGACTGCTGGCTCCTGTTCTTTGGAGAAAGGTTCCTTATAGATCTCTGCACTATGAACCAACATTATAGAGCTCTCATTGATCTGAGGAAGAGTTGTACCAACAGGAACGAAATGAAAATGAAAGCAGGTGTCTCTGGGCTTATTGCTAGGCCCTAGAAATGGGTAATAAACAAAAGAGATCCAAGGGTGTCAGGTAGGAGCTTGTTATTAGAACCAGTATTTTTTTCCTAAATGGTTTTGAGCAAACTTGTGCATTTAAAACAAATATACTACTTCTTTCAAAATTGCCTTTGTGAGGCAAGCTTAGAGACAATTTCTTTTCTGACACTCGTTTAATTAATGTGGAACCCATCTATCCAGCTTCTTTACCTTGATGATATGTTTCAAATGGTTCAGTATTGTTGGAATTCCAACCTTGCTGCTAATTCACGCGTAAGCTGAGATGGATTCACTTCCACTACAGCTTTCAGCTCATCATTATCCACCTTGGACTCAGGTTGCCCACGTGGCTCATTTTCAAGATTAAAATTACCAGAGCAGGACTTCTCAAACCAATGATGTACTGTGCGTTCATTAGCCACATACTTCCCAAACACTTCATTGATATTTTGAACTGTCTGTGCTGCGTTTGTTCTAGGATGGAACTCAGATTCAAAAATAACACGAATTTTTGACTTATCCATGGTTTCACAAAAATTGCTCCAAAAAATGTGAAAGATAATCACAAGCCAAAATGTGCATTTGAAAGACTGAGGATGTACCTTCACAATAAAAATAAAACAAGATGTGTCAAAGTGAAATGTTAGAGAGATATCAAGTCAAACTTAGTACTTAGGGAAATCAGGCATTTCATACTTAATAACTTAATTACTACAGTGCAGACTTAAATTAGAACATGCTATGGGTCATTGGCCAAGATAAGAACAACAAAATCCATTAAATTTTCAATTTGAAGATTTGGGAGGAATTCTACTGAAATATCTTGAACTATTTATGTAAGTAAGAAGTAAACTCATGTTGTGTCTGAGCCATGAAATATTTTGTATCTATTCATTCAGCACTTAGTCCAACTAATTTGTATAATGTAGAATCAAGACTAGGAGAAAGCTACCAATACTTTCTACTATCCAGCTGGGTCCTGAGTGATCAATTCAAAATTTATTCCCTTGGAGTCCTAAGGCTCAAAACAGCTCACAGGGATGGGTATCTAAGATGAGACCATAACTTGGTATTCATGATTTTACAATATTCTGGGGTCTGAAGCATGCCTACTTTTCTAGCCAATTGTACCATAGGTAAAGTTTTAGCGGAATCCGGAGCTCTTCCTTTGCCTTTTCTTTACTCTGTCTCTAAATCATATAAGAAATTCTATGATGGGTAAGGTTTAAAGACATACTATTTTTCACTGCTAGTGTGTGGTGTTTTTTCTTTCTTCCTGATTTGGAGAGGAGGTTCTCAAAGTTGTGATCCCTTTGGTGCACTTTCTTTCTTGCTCTCTGTGTGTTTCCTGGAGTCCATGCTATCAGAGCAAGAGCCACTCCATGAGCTTATTTTATCACATAATGTTTTTCATGGTGAATAAAATGAGGTTGGAGGCAAAACAAACAAACAAACAAACAAACAAACAAACAAACCCAAAAAACAAAATTGCCTTTCTGGGAGGGCTATGTTAATATGAATGTGAAGAGCAATTTTGAAAACTGGGCCGCAGATTTTCATAGTCCAAGTTTGAGAAGGGATTCTCCCTTTCAGGTATGTAGTATGTCGTATGCTCGTTAAAATCCAGTGTCCTTATCAAGAAAACCCATGTTAGATATAATCAAGACTGTGACAGGCACATTCTCCACTAAGGTGAGCGTATTTTGGGAGGTCCAGGCAATGAGAAATGGCACTGGAGATGCAGAAAAGAACCAGATCTAGAGAGCCCTGCATGCCTAATCCAGGCATGGGACTTCATCTTTTAGGAAATGGGGAGCTGCTAATGGTTTTTGATTTGAGGATTAACATAGTCTTCTTTGTGTTTGAGAAAGGTCATTCTTGCCACAGCCGTGGGTGTGCATGTGTGTGTGTGTATGTGCGTGTATGTGTATATGCATGATGGTAGACAGGTTGGAGATTAGTCCAGAGACTAATTCTAGGTGAAAGATTGTGGGTGGGTAGCATACAAAGAGATGGAGAGGTGATAAGTGTTAAGGAGGTAGCTCTTAGTGGCTGGTGTGATTGGTTCTTGGTGGTTGGAT
>RJWJ010040589.1:0-13902 GCA_004363605.1 Indri indri
TTACTCATAATAATTTTCTGCAAATAAAATTGGCAAATGAGACTTCCTATTACAGCTTCAGGTTACTTTACTGACTATTAATGGCTGGAACTTTCAGAAAAAGTCACAACTAATAAAAAATTATATTAAATCTTCTTTTTCAGAAAATCTAAAGCATAGCAGTCCATTGTTTCCATGCTGATCTCCTTTGTTTCCATTCTGAAAAGCTGACTTTTTTAGAATTGGTAAGCTTCTAAATTAGATTGTCACATCATTTGTGACAAGTACTCAGGTATTTTGAGATGATAATTGAGTTGAAAAGAAATAGGCAAAATTTTGCAAAGGCTTCCAGGCTGTGTGGGGACATGATAGAAAGCTAGCTCTTCTCAAAACCTGCCGAGATGACTACAGGAAAAAAGAAGAAGAAGAAAATAAAATCATCCAGACAGATTCATGTCATCCTGGTTAGGACTCATTTCTCTGCTGGACCAGAGAATGGTCATGGCAAGAATTGCGTATTCTCCATTTTGCCCTAGCCCTGGAGGTATGCCAGCACTTGAGTCGGGGGCTAGTGGGGAAAGAGGCAGTGGTAAAAACAGGACAGGACAGAGTTGGGGACATTAACATAAATGGGGCAGGGGACAGTATGCAGCACGGCAGGCAGATCACATCTGTGGGTCCAGCATCTGGATCCAGTCCATCTGGTCTGGTGTGAAAAGAACAACAGCAGAAATCTCTAGGCAGTGATGAAATGCAGATTTCTGCAATTGGTAAGCTCTGAAGCCATTTGTGGGGAGAGGATTTTAATCTAATTTAAGTTAGGATCCTAGTTATAGTTACGTGATGCTGCGATTGGGTCCAGCCGCTGGGAAGAAGAGGCAAAAACACTAACTGAACTTCAGCCTCTTGTGGGTAAACCTGGTTGAGAGCCAAAGCCCCAGCATAGAGCAGGCACCAGTGGAAGACGTCAGGGATGAGCAGACAGGGGAAGACCTCGCCCCACACACACGGGGCCAAGGAGTCAGGCAGCAAGACCGAATCCAGACCCCAATCATCGGAAGAAAAGTGCAAAATTTCTAAGTCGTGATCCTTAACTCTCTGCTCCTTTTTATAGTTTTATTTTTCTTTCTCAGAGAACTCAGTCTGATGTATTCCATCATTATTACTTGACTGATTACTCTGAATGTCTCCAAGCCTGTCCTAACATGCAGTCTCCAATACTTCTCTTCAAGAGGTCTTTCTTTGCTCACTTGCTTTCATCTCTAAGTACAAACTAGACATTTCCTCTGGATGTTTTGCCATCAATTTTAAACTCAACCTGTCTTAAGCCGAATTCAACCTCTTCCTTTCCCTTCTGTCTTAATCCATGCTAGAATGAACTACCTCAGACTGCGTGATTTATAAACAACAGAAATTTCTTACGGTTCTGGAGGCTGGGAAGTGCAAGAAGGGCTCTCCCTTCAGCCTCTTTTACAAGGTCACTAATTCCACTCTAACCACCTTCGAAAGGATCTACCTTATAATACTATCGCATTGGCAATTAAGTTTCAACATGTGAATTTGGAGGACACATTCAGATCATTTAGCACCCTCCTTTCCTCTCACCTTCCTTCTTCTCTCCCCAGCTTCTTTGTTCTGTCAGCAATATCTCCATTATCTCTGTCACCCCGGTTCAAAACCATGTAACTATTTCTGCCATCTTCTTAGAAATCCAGTCACAGATTTTGCATTCACTCATTCAAATATTATACCAAATGCACACTAGTGCAAACCACCTTGCAGGTACTATCCATCCTTAGAAATACACCTGCTTTCTGTCCATTCTTCATTCCCACCACTACACACTCAAGGTCTTCACAACAGGTACTCAGTTATGGCAAAAGCTTCATATCGGGCCTCCATGATTCTGGTTCCTAACGTTTCTAGCCTATTCATTTCCTGAGATTAATTTTAACATACCATTTTCATGTAGGCACCCCATTATAATTGCCTGGTGCTTAACCGCACCCTTTCTAAACCGCATGCTCTTTAAGGGAAGGCTCACATTAATCTTCCCTACCATCGTGTCCCCAGAGCCTACAACAGCTTGTGAAATGTGCTAGCTTCCAAGAAAACCTGCTTCATAAATCTTCAAAAACGATCACCGTCTCCCTATAACTTGTTGCATCAAACTGCTCCATCCCCGCTTAGCTTTCACAGACCTTCCTCATCTGGCCGGTTTGTCCACTTACCCCTACTTCCCCCTTCTCTGCCCCCTGCCTCCTCTGTACCCCTGAGGCTCGTCCCTCGCTCCAGGCTAATCCCCATCTTCACAAACTTATCCCCTCTGTCCTGTTGACTGCAGTGCCTCCCATTTCCTTCCTGTTCAAAGTGGTGACTCTGCACCGTGCAGCAGCAGCTTTTCCAATGAGAAGAAGGGAGCAGTTGAAGAATGATGGCCTTCCCCCTCCCCACCTCCTCCGAGAAGCATTCGCTGTCTCCTCTCTTCTCCCAGTGTCAGAGAAAGGCCATGCTCTTTCCAACCTAAGGACTGAATCCAAGTCCATCAATGACAAAAATGGAGCCAACAGGCAGAAAGTAAAACCTGGCAGAGGCTACAAAAGAGTCCATTTTTGAGCACCCAAGTCCAGCAGGGGAGGCAGGCAAGGAGGTTCCCAGACATGGATCTGCCAGAGGCGAGGAAAAGGGCAAAGTATTCATTCACCTCCGGATTTTCTTACTGACCTGCTCCTTGGGTAAAAATTGGGCATCTGGCAAACCTGGTTTCCTGTTATTAACACCCTTTCAATCCCCTCTGCATTGTTACTATCTGGAAACTAAGAAGCAGAAACAGCTTTTCAGGGATGCTGCAGCCAAAGTGTTTGAGGCTGGAGGCAACTGATCATTCTAGACACCGTTTACCCGTGGTCGAAGGAGAGCGCAGCCACATGCTGAACATCCATCCCACTCTGCAATTGCCATAAAGCATAAGTTTGATTTAATTTAAAATTTTCATTGCATGCCCTGTCACATGCCAAATGCTATGGGAGATTCTAGGTATAGACGGATAAATAAGACATGGTCCCTGGGGTCCCTGACCCAGCAGCCCAACAGCCTGGAGTGAGGCTCTTTCTAATCCCCAAACTAACCTTCTTGAAGTGGAGTCATGTGGCACGTCCTTCTCACATTCTGTTCTGAGCCATATTCCCTCGAACTGCACCAACGCACCAGGCTAGCCAAACCCAGCCTGATCTCTCTGTGTCTGCTTACGGGCTGGTCATTCTGCTCCTGGCTGGCTGAAGTTTGACAGGAAGTCAAACCAATTCTCATGAAACTAACAAGAAACTCTCTTAAATGGAACTCAGAAGAAGCCTCCCTAAAATATATTAAATTTATATAATTAATATACCAAAGATTTTTAACACATAAGGTCACCAAACCTTAGAATTAAGTCCTTCAGCCTATACAACTGACAAAATTCCTCCAAAATGCGTTCATCTTGGCAAAAGTTGTAACAGAAAAAAAAAAAATTATGGATCTCCATCAACTTCCAGCAAAGAATTTGGATATGGTAAATTTCTGCAAACCTGGCCTCTAGCAAAATTTTTTTGTTAACAAAGTTGTGATAGAAATTGGACAAAATGCAGAACCACAAATAGCATGTCATAGGGAAGGCAATCAGACATGTGGCACAGTGGAGAACATTGAACTAGGATTCGAGCCCTTCTTGGCCATTTTCTATAATAGCTCTGCTGCTTTGGGCAAGTAATGTTACATCTCTATGCTTCAGTTTCAGTTTCTTTGTTGCAAAATGATAATACCTCCCCAGACTTGTCCTAAAAAGGTAACAGGATACTAGTAAGTATCCTGTTGATAAGAAAGCAACTTATGAAATATAAAAGCTTTATCCTGATGTAATATCCTGATTGTTGTATTAACTGAGTCCAAAATGAATCTATTCCTCAGCTGGCATACATCTATTTGATATTTGAGATGGGATGAGTTAGGGAGGTGAATATTTATATAGATGTTTATCTCTAAATTATTTGAGGCTCCTCTGACCGCAGCACTACATCCAGGCGATACTCACCGAACCTACACACACTGAGCACCCAGACTTCATAGGTAAGGTCTCAAGATGTACCTGGAAAAGTTGCCTCATGATCCTGTGCTATCGTGGTACACAACTACAACCTTTCTTCCACCCACACCTCACTTCTCTTGCCTAGAACAGGGGTCACCCCTTTGTATGTTTTGTACATTCTTTAATATACTTGGCACATGGTGAATGATCTTTATTTTATGTCTTGTATTTGTGCTTTGATGATAACCAGGCAATTTTTCTCTTAATTAGTTCAGTCTTCTGATTTTTAACTGAACTATCAAGAGTAAGCTGTTTTTGTCTCTGTTTCTTGATCTTTTGGTCTTCCTATCTCTTTGTCTCTGTTTTTCATTCCTGTTTCTATGTCACTTTGTGTCTCTCTATTTCTGTTTTTCTCTCACGCAAACACACACACACACACACACACACACATGTTGATCCGATTCTTCGGTGTCCTAATTTAACTCCTAAAACTTCCAGTAAGATGTTTGACTTAGCATCAGCTGAGCCACAGTTCACAGTGTAACATTCTGCAGGTCTTCCCAGGCAAGTTTAGACTGCAGGCTCTGCATTATTTTGATTGGTGTGTTATCTGTACGCAGACACTCACTGTAAAAGAAATTACTCACTCGTGGAAAGAGATGCCAAACCCCTAATTTAAAAACACCAAATGAGTAATTCCCAAAACATATTTTTCTCCTTCAAACCCAAAACATTTTAATTACCTTGAAATAAACAAAGAGCCTTGCAGAGCTAACTCAAATTGTTTTTCCAAAATTTGCCCTCTCCTGTACACTGAGGATTTCCACCTGCCCCAAACTTCTTCATGACTTGAGCCTCTGTTTACTCTACCACCCAGGTGATAAAGACCCCATTAAAACGGGGAAGTAAACTTTGCACCCATTTCTAGTCCTAAATTGGCCCAAGGGCTAAAGAAAGCACAGAAATAAGCAATGACCCATCTCTTTGGTTAAGTGTGCATTGACTGGGCCAAAATGGTCAGGCTTCCTGCCTGTAGCTACATATTTAGTTGTGATAAGGAGCAAAGAAAAGCAAACAGCTTCAAGGACTGAAGCGTATTCTCTCTACTGAAAGATTTGTGCTGTTAGTATTGCAGCCTGATAAGCAAAACACATTCCCCTTGCCAAAGGAGGCCGATTCCAAGAGCAGAGGCACAGAGGCCTGAAAACATTTCCCATGCAGTAGCAAGTAGGAAAGACCTGTAGGGGGAGTGCTTTCTAGCATGCATCCAGCCTAACTCCAAACTACAGCTGCAAACACAAGGTTTCCACTCCTCTCAGAGAGGGATGAGACAATCAAGTGCCTGTAGAGCCACTGCTGCTTGGAAGTGGCTGAGAACTGGAAACCAGTTGTGAACTGTCTACCAGCTAGACAAGTAAAACCGAGGACAAAATCTCTGTGTCATGCACAATTCTCATTGCTGGGCCAATGCCCTGAGATTAAATAAAATTTACCCAGGCCAGTTAAACTGGCCAGAGTCACAGGACTATCAGGGTTTTGGGCCCTTCATATTTTCAGCAATGAACAATGAATCGTTTAAAATCTCATTTATGAAGAACTTTTTTCGATCAAAGGATAAATATCTTTCTTTAATTCTGAAAACTTTTCATGTTATCTCTCTTGATATTTCTTATTTCTTCTTTTTTTTTTCCATTCCTTCTGGGATTCAAGACATATTTTGGAGCTTTCCTTCATGTCTCTCAACTGCTCTTTTCATATTTTAAACCTCTTATCTGCCTTCCCAGTCATTTCTTCAGTTTTATCTTCTAACTCATAATTTTCTCTTCAGCCACATCTACCAGAGCTGGGAGACGGGTAAGGCAGGTGAGGTGTCCAGGGTGTACAATTAAAAAAACCACTTGCTCTTGGGCTTGTGCCAGTCCAGAGTTGGCAGTGACCACGAGCACTTCCTTACATTGTCACTCTGGGGACACCCTTGCCTCACCCTAGTCTTGGTCCAGATGTCTCGTCTGCAGTTAACCTTATCCCTTAAAATTTTTTTTCAATGACTACACTTTTTACTTCCAAGTTTTCTAGATTTTAATATCTGTCTATTCTTGAGTAATAATCCCTTGCTCTCATTCCCTCTTTTACTTATTTGATGATTCCAGAGTACTTATTTTAACATATTTTTTATATTTCACAGTTGTTTCCTCACATGTGGATAGATTCTTGGGTCTGTTGACTATCTCATGACAGAAAATTTCCTCATGTATTTTACAATTTTTGTTTGAAAGCTTATCTTGTTTGGGAGGTTATTTTTCTGGTAGACTCCCCTCCCTATCAAATGGTTTTAGGGTTGGTTACCTTACCCTGACACTCCAGGTTGGTGTCACCAAGCTGAGATGCAGTCCCATATTCTCAGCCCCCACTGGTAGTGCCGCACTGAGGGCCATGGCTATGCAGCAGGGCCTGGCTCCCATTCTGGTGTAGGTGTCTCCTCTCTCTCCCAGAACCGCAAGCAATCAGGCTCCAACGATGGATAGTTAGTGGAATTTTTCATGCTTAATTTACCGTTAGAAGCTGTTAACACTGATCTCAGCTTTGCCTGGGAAGCCCAGCTCAGATGTTCTACCTTTTGTAGAATGAGATATGCCTTCATCACCAAATGGTTTGTGAAGCTTAGCCTCCACCGTTTGTGTGTGTGTATATATGTGTTTACTCTGTTTGTATATATACATATATACACATGTACATATATAATATATACTATATGTGTGTATATATATATGTCCCATGTACATACACATACAAGGGCTGTGCCTGGAAAGTAGCCAGCCATTGTTAATATAACAAGAATGGTTACATGGCTATAATAAGGCTTGTGTCACTATTGCCATAAAGCGTAGTTTAATAATAATCATAATAAATCTTATGTGAGATTAAAGTTTTACAGCTTCGCTACCATTTCTTATGCAATATTTTGACACCCCAAAACAACCTAGTTTTGTCAGTATGTCAGCATAGTATTTATTAGGCACACTTTACAAATGAGGTTCAAATGTGGAAGGTCACCTTCCTACCAATGGCACACCCTGCTCTACTGAATATAGATTCAGTGCGCCCTTTCTCTTGCCCCCCACTGTGCTGGAATTCAGCAAAGCGGGACATGTGTTGAAGAGCTGTCTCAGGTACTGGGAAGGACGGGTACTGTTGAAAATCCACACACAGAGGACATGGGAGCCAACATGAAGGGGCCCCCACTGGCCACATTTGGCACAATTTGAGCACCAAAATAAATGATCATAGTAATGGATTATGACTTAATGAATAAGACTAGAATTCATGAGTCAATACTGATATAAACAAATAAATAAAATAGATAAGTGCGGGTGAAGAGAAAGCTCTCCCTTACAGAATTCCACCTAAAAACTACAGGAGTGGCAGGGCTAAAAGATCATTAACAGATGCTGAAACTAATGGGGAAAGTTTATGAGGAAACAGGAAATTTAGACAGCATCAAAGCATTTCCCCACAAATTACTTATGAATTACAAGGAGAAGATAGTAACTTTACTGGCAGACACCACCTTAAGCACAGGGTCAAAGTTAACATCCCCAGGAATGGGGCACACTGACACCGTGTGTCTCTTGAGGTACTGAGAAAGACATAATATCATTTTTATGGCATCTTTGCCAAAAATGTATAACCTGAATCTAATCCAGACAAAACGTCAGACAAACCTACGTTGACAGACATTCTACAAAATAGCCTGTACTCTTTGAAAATGTCAAGATCAGGAAAGACTGAGGCAATGTTCCACAATAAAGAGACTAAAGAGACATAAAAACTGAGTGCCGTCTGTAATCCTGGGCTGAGAAAAGATAGCTATAAAGGGCATTATTGAGGCAATTGACAAAATTTAAATGTACACTGTGGATTAGATACTATTATATCCATGTTCAATGTCCAGATCTTGATATTTATATTTTGGTTATGGAAGAAGCATCCCTTGTTCTTAGGAAATAGATACTGGAATATTTAGGGAAAATGTACATAATGTCTCCAATTTGTTCTCAAATGATACAGAAAAATTAGAGGATAAACATTGGTTCTTTGTCTTAGATATCACAACGGTTTGTGGCTCTCCAAAGGGCCCCGCTACATAAACAGGTACACGGTATATTTGTGGTCTTAAATTTTCATGAGGTAAATAATTAGGAAAAAATATGTAAAATGTCTCCTTTGTAGAGTAACAATGAAAAAAAAAAAGGTTGAGAAACACATGCAGAGAAAGAGACAGAGTGAGAGAGAGAACACAAAATCAAATGTTGACACGGGTAAAGGAAGGGTATATAGGAATTCCCTTTAAGTTTGACATTTTTTAATTAAACAGTTACAAGAAAAATATATATTTTTGGAGGCAGATCATCCACAAAAGAAAATAGGCACATAGCCAAGTAAATGTTTTTTATTGTTGCTTCTCTAGAACACAGTGTGCGTGTGTGCTAGCGTATATCATTCATGTGGTTTTGTGACTCTTTTATTTCTGGCTGGTCTTCTCACTGTTTGAGGACAGAAGTGGCTTACTTGGACCATTCACTTATTAAGGAGAGTATTGTATGTGGAAGATGGAGGTATCTAGTTTCATGAAGGACAGAACAAACCAAAGGTTTTAAATACCAGTAGGTAGGATCAAGATCAGAATGCAACAAAATACTTTCTTTAAGTATAAAGAGATGGGAATAGAAGTTACCGAGTTGGTTATGAAATATTCTCTCACAGAGATTTTTAAGATATTTATGAATACCATAAGGCACACCTCTGTAAAAGGACAGTTCAAGGATAAGGAGATGAATTAATCAAAGCCTCTTTCATTCATTTATTGATGCTTTCAGTGTGCTAGGCGCTCGTGGCTCAAAGCTAAGACATGACCTCTATCTGTGGTGAACTTGCCAACTAGTGGAAAGATTGTTTTAAGATTTATCTCTCAGTGTAAATATTTTTACCTCATTTCACAGTCTCAGTCTTTACACCTTTTTACCATTTTACCATTATCCTAACTGCTGTCATCATAAGTAATATATGTATATTTCCATCTTAGTATCATCACTATACAGCTATCTTTGCAAAATATGTTCTAACTCCTACTGACAGCACAGCACGAAGACAGGTAAGGAGGTCTGCATGCTACAGCCTGGCGACCAGGTGTACTGAGATGGCAGACAGCTCCCTCGGGAGCCACACAACATTCACATTACTAGGATCACCTGAGGCCTTGCTTGCATGCCCAAAGTGCAAAACTGACTCTGTTGCTGCCATTGGATCCCCTCCCTTGATTAATTAACTCAAAATTGCCTCTCAGTGGCAATCCAGACTTCTGTTTCTAATTTCCTCCTGTGCTGAAAAGTAAGTAGGCCTAACCACATTTTCAAGCCCCTGTGCGTAGGCCTTTTGTGCTTACAGCAGACCAGCACCCACTGGAAGACGTCTGGGCCGTTGCCAAGGTGGGTATTTGATTCCTTTGTTGTCTTTCAGGATAACCTGGCTAACCACAATCCCTCTCCACCATTCCCCTGCAGTGTGCTTGAACTACAGCCAAGAGCCCATCCTACAAAATGATCAAGAGAAACAAAAAAAAGGAGGAATTTTATTTAAAAAGAGGCCATGCAAAAAATTAAGGTTTCTGACTATTGCCCCATATGTTGTATTTGCTTTTTACATTTTTTACTCGTGACTTCACAAAAGCATCCAGACCCTGAATGCACAGTCATATTTGGGAATAACTCCAATGGCTTCCCATTCTCTCCTTCCCACCCAAGAAGATTACAGGATTGTAAATATGAGGCAAAATTCCTGCAATCCTATTCCTTGGGGCATATGCCCAGGCTTTTGGTTTTGGGAGGTGGGGTGTGGGGTGGCAAATGCCTTGAAGGTTTCGAATGACTGTCCAAAGCAAAGCAGATGGCTTGAGCAGGCCTGTGCCCAACACATGGTTTGCATGACTCCCGCCCTCCCAACGCCATCTCCATACCACTCCCTTTCTCCCATACCCCAGAAAAAAAAAAATAAAAGTGAGTCTCTGCTCACTCAAAAGGTGAGTTTTCAAGGACAAGTCTTCCCATCTGGAAAGGATGATGGCACCAGGCCAGAGCATGACAATAAAGAAGGGCTCAGAGTGTTTCACATTTTTTCTCCCAATGGATTCCAAATGTTCTGGTGGACACTCTTTCTTTTCTTCCCCAATAAAGTTTCTATTCTACTCCCCACTGTAGCTATTAATAAACTTTTCAATTTTCTGCCAGCCCCCGAATAGTGGGAATGGCATGAACGTCAGCATAAAGGCAGGAAAATGTGGGGCATGCACTGGGAAGAGCAAGCAGTTCAGTCTGAGAAGGAGCACACGACGGGCAGCACCAGGGAGACAGAATGGCCTGGAGCTTGGCCTCAAATACATGGGGCCGTGAGCACCGGGCCAAACATTTCAAACTTCATTTGGTAACGAAGAAACATTCAATATTAAAAGCGAAGCTTCAGAAAATCAACTAATTCCAAAGAAAGACAATGACACATCAGATAAAGAGAGAGAAAGCCAAGCGTGAGAATTACAAGGATATGAATGATTCACCTCAAGGCTGGATTCTTGTGACTGACCATCGGGAGCCAGGCATAAAAGGACAAATGAGAAGCCTATATAAATCTTTATCCGATAGAAAGGAGCTCATTAATTCTTGAAAAGAGAACAAACATTCTAGGAGAAATCATGTGGATTCTTTTACATGCCATTGCATGACACAATGGGAAAAATCGTCAACAACATTTTTATCACAAACAGAGATGCAAAGTCACATGGTTGCACAGTTCTTTCTCATACTAACATTTAGTACAGGCTCTAAGCAGTAAAATATGATCTAAAGAAGGTAGCTATGTTGGGGGCTAATGTGATTCATATATGTGGATGTCTGGTCTTTTCTGATCCTCAGGAAATGATGAGCTTAAAATGCCTGGAGGAGTGAATGAATAACATATTTTTCAGGCTCTTCCCACCAAATCTCACTTCTGTTAGCCAGTCATTAAGGAAAGCAAATAAGTTGGTGTTCCTCTCCCTGATAATTGGATGGTAAACACTATCAATTAAGCAAAGCTCTCTGGTTTTAGATAGAATGACCATATGTAAAATGGGCACCCTCCTGATTTATGCCTCCTTCCCCAGAATAATTATAAGTAACCTCTCCTTTCTACCCCCAAACTACCCCAGTTTAGGGGATAAATTATATGGTCACCCTACTTCTCAACATCTGCTGACTAGAAGGTAGATTGCCACACCATTACGCAAGTTCAAGAGCACAATTAACTTTTAAAGGAATGCAACCCACCTTCACAAGCAATATCTAATTGACTATTAAAGGATTTGGTGAGGCCAGGCTCACCAGTGTATCATCTCTGTGAGCACAATGCTTTGTCTAATTGGACTGTGTCCTCATCCCAACACAGCCCATCATATCACCAGCACTGACTGAATGAATTAGTTGGTTATTCACAGTCCTGACGTGTGACATAGCTCTCTCCTCTTGGACAATTATTGATACCATGACCACATAAGATAAATTGCTATATAATTCATTGCTTAGATGCTCTTCTTCTTTCTTCCTCATTTTTTCCAAGTATTAAGAATCATACAGTCAATTTATAACTTTCCTTTTTAGCACATCTACAGAGGTCTACCAAAGATGCTCGTTCTCTAGAATTCAGCTCACCAAATTTAAAAATTAAACCTCTCGGATGTCACAGTGATCCAGTTCAGGGTGCTATTTCCCAGCAGAGCCAAAGCCATGTATTTTTCACTCTGTGAAGCCAGCAACATTACCAACATAAAATATCCATAATGCAGGAAATTCCAGTTCTAGGACTCAGACATGAACGGCCCCAGCTATTATTGTTAAATTGCATGTGTCAAGAAGTAGTTTTTTCCTGTTGAAGGTAGACAGTACAGCGTGTACACTGTGGTTCACAGAGGCGATGAAAGTGTGGTATGTTAGTAGATCCTGAAAGTGGGTAGCAAATCTAAAAACAACCGATTTAAGGAGATTATTTTTATTTTTGATTTTGTATGTAATTTGGAATGTTATGAGTGATTATTGTGCTCATATTTTAGGAATCGTTGAAGGAAGTTTGTGGATTACCTCTTTTGGACAACTTGTTTAAAGAGTACTCAAGTTCAATTAAGTTTGATATTTGGGACACTTTTATGAGAAATAAATGAATCTTTATCACTCTGTGCCATCTTGAAACATTCCTAAATTTATCTGGATTATCCACACGATTCTATTCTTAGGCATTCTGCTATCATGGCACCTTCGAGCTTGTCTCTGTGAAAATGCAACTATACTGCCATAACATTGTCAATGAAAATCTTGCCAGTAGCCACTAATATCATGTCAAAATTTGCTTAGTTAAAGGCAAGGGTCATTCTGAGTTAAACAGAACATTTGGGGGAAAGCAGAAGAAGTACAAGAAGAACTCTTTTGAAAAATGTGTCGCTCGTTCTTTTGCCCTTAATGCCTTGTATACAGCAAATGCTAAACAAATGTTACGTTGAACTAAAATTAATATTGGTCTTTCTCGCACTGGCCAAACTAAAGAAGAGTGTGCGTGTGCGTGTGTGTGTGTGCTTGGCTTGGTCTCTACCTGCTTAGTTCTGTCACCGTTCAAGAACTGATACATATTAAAGTTGCCTTTTCCATTGACTTTAGAGCCCACAGGAAATAAAAGAATTTTTTAATTGCAATTCTCATTTAAATAGCCTTAGGATAAATAAACATGATATTTCTCTTTAAGAGTTGTCTTCTATTTTCCCAGTAGAGATAGGTTTCCTAGTTGAGTTTGAAATAGGAAAAATATTCATGCACACCCCTTTTTTCATTCTAAGAAATATTCGTTGAAAGCCTAATAAAAGACAGGCCTCAATTTTGTGATTTATTGGAAAGGATTTACATATACATGTATATCTAAAGTGTGACAATTATTTTACCTAATAAGAGGGACATTTAGAAGAAAACTAGAAAAATTAAAAATAGGAAGTAATTAATTTCATCGAGGGGTATTAAGAGAGACTTATAGAAGTGTCAATTTGGGGGTTAGCTTTGAAAAATGAGCTGAATTTTTATTAGAGTTTCAGGAGAGAACATCATGAGTGAAAGTAGAGAAGTACAACTGCTGGTTGTGTATTTAACTGGATTTTGTCCATAATTATATGTGAGTGGTGAAGGAATATGAGACATCAAGAAAGCTAAGATTTCTAGATTGGGTGAATAGGTGTGAAATGGAGAAATTATGATTTATCTTTTGCACAGTGAGTTAAAGTTATCTGTAGGATGTCCTGCTGGAAGTATTAAGTAGGCAATTAGAAACATGGATCTAGAAAAATAAAAGATAATATATGGAGATAAAGATTTGGAATTAATTCAATATGATATCCAATGAGAAGATTCATGGCAAACCGTAGAAACTCACATTATGCCAACATTTAGTGGCCGTGGGTAGAGTGTGAAGAGTGGGGAGAGGGAGAAGATGCAGACAGAACGATAGGAGGAGAACCAGAAGAGTTGATTGACATCGAAACCAAGGGAGTATCTCTGAAGAGCTGGCCTTGGCCAATACTGGCAAACACTGCAGAAACTGAATAGAAGGAGATACAGAAGATTGATATTGTCAATAGAGTACTGAAATGCACTTTCTACGGTCCTGACATACTGTTCTAATTAGCCAGAAGGAAATGAGTATAAATACATAAATATTATTATCATTATCAGATTCACCAATATTATTTTGATGTCTTTTTAGTCCTAATGAATATCTTACCTTGTGTTTCATTTATGTCA
>RJWJ010040590.1:0-13912 GCA_004363605.1 Indri indri
ATGCCCATCAACAATATAATGTAGTAATAGATTGCGGTAAATTTCTACAATACAATAATACTATAACATAATTAAAATGAATGAAATGTAAGTGTTACACAATAAATCATGAAATCTCACAATGTTGAGTGAAAAAATACATATGGTGTCTGACTCTATTTATTTAAAGTCCTTTTGGGGAAGGGGGCAGGCAAATGTAAAATACAGTGTTTAGAGAAGCATGTGTTTTTACGTAACAAAAATATTAAATATTTTTATAAAGCAAGGAAGTGATTACTTGAAAAATTTAGTGTCTTCTGCTGGGTTAGCCTGGAAATAGACTCAGGGGAAGTTTTGCATGCAGGAAATTTATTATTGGCAAGTGCTGTCATGAACAATACACGTACAGAAGGGAGAGAAGCAGGATTGGACAGAGGAAGAAGTTAGACTGCAATGCGATCACAAGGCTTTAGCTGATCCACAGGAAACTCCAGAGCTGGCATGGTCTTTAGAGTGATCCTCATTGAAGCAAGGTGGTCAGGCCATCATACCCCTGTATAAATCAGTCATTGGATACAGGCTTCCCCTAGGGAGAGGACATATCTGGAGAGAAGCAAGTCCCAAAGGTGATTTATGCAGAAGGAATATTTCCAGTAGCTGAGGAAATGAGTGCCTTTGTCCTGAAGAAGGAATCCGTGCACACCACAGTGTCCACTACATCAGGACAGGGGTCACCTTTGGTGGGCAGGGTAGGTTAATTCAGCATCTCAGTGGTATAATAAAGGATTCAGTTCCTTTCCTTCTTTCTGTTCTGCTACCTTGGTGTGTTGGCTTTTCCCACAGGCTGGCTGCTTTCCTGGCCCCAAGATAAATGCTCCTGTTGATGCAGATGTTGATTTCCAAAAAAGATAAGGACAGGTCTTATGAACTTTTTAAAAGTGAGGAGAATATTTTTAGGAGATCCCCACAGGCTTCTCCGCATATTTGATTGACCAGAATTGTGCCACATGCCCACACCTAAGCCAAGCCAAGTGAAGGAGAGTGGAACCACCCATGATCCGCTTACATCAGTCAACATTCTTCCTCTGGGTGAGGGGAGGAAGGGGTAGTGGCTGACACCCAGGTTCCTCTGGGACACATGGTCAACCAACGCCTGAACAAAACCAAGGTTTCCTTAGCAAGGTAGAATGGCTGCTGGGTGGGCAACCACCTGACTTCACCAAATGAGAAAACTGAAGACCGTAGACTCACATGAGTTTGGTGCAAGATGGAAAGAGAACAAAAAAGTAGGGGTCGCAGTGAACAGATGCATCCGCATTTAGATCAGCTGCCAAGGCAGTCAGGAATGACAGACACATCTATGGCTGGACTTCACAAACCCACTGACTGGCTGGTTAGAGGGTGACCAAGCTGTTTGTTGACATTGTCTCACCGAAACGGGCTATGCCTGACTTTTACAACACGTGTGGAGCAGCAGACCATTTCCACTGTCGTCAGCATAACATCCTCTCCTGTGCTGCTTATTCCATGCTGTTTTGTACCAGATTTTGCCAGATCAATCTACATTTTAATGTAGAATAAACACCCAATCTAGAACTCAATCTGTTCAGAACATGTCCACAGTGGGCTATTAAGGTGCCATTCTGTCAGATTCGAAAGCATCCTGCCGGGGAAAATAGTCTATAAACCATGTTTCCCTGATCTACTTTATTGTGTTGGTAAAACTCCATTGGCTATTATTTTCCTCTGTCTGTTTCAAAACACTGATTTACTGATGTGAAACTAGACTAATCAGTGACCTTTCGAGTGCACGCCACATGCCCCTGAAATAGGAAAGCAATCAGAGGACACACTTATGGTCATTATGTACAGATCCCTTTTTTCTCCCTCAGCCTCTTTCAAAACACACGCCCTGTCATATCAAACTTGTAAGGAAACTCTCTAAATAGGTTTGAAAATAGTTTAAAACATATCACTTTAATCTTAATGCATGTGCAATAGTACAGTCATGCCATTTTGATCATTCTCTGCAAATGCCACTGAAATTGATTACTAAGTATTTACTGAGAGCTTCCACTGTATTCGAAGGGCCTTTTAGAACATAGAATTAAGTAGCACTCCTTACCAACAGAGTGCAAATCTCAGGGAGAGTTCAAGTGTTTAAAAATAGGATAAATCTTTCAGTCTTACTGGGTTTTCTGAGAGATACAAATATTGTTCCAAGGGAAATCAGAAGTATAAAAGAAGAAGAAATAAAGCAGTATCAAATTATTAGGGAAACCATTTTAGAGCGCAATAAATCCTGATCTATCCCTACTAAGAAGTCTTTTAAGAATTGCTGAGCAGAAGTGTTTTTTGTGACTGCCACGTTTTCATTTTTAAATTGACCAAAGGGCTTCCAATATAGAGGACTGGTTCATTAGACTGATGTAATGACCCACTGTAAGATTATGGGGCTTTTGGGGAGTAGCAGCTGCTCCTGGAAGCCACCAAATGTACAAATGATCCGTGCAAGGGTGATGTAAAACAAACTTAAAACAAATCTCATCAACTTTCCATGGCAGGAAAAGCTGAGTCTTGGGAAATTCTTTGGCAATTTCAGGGAGTGTCCGCACACTGTTATAAGGCCACCAGGTGCCCACTTTCTTCAGGACCAATGTCTCTGTGGCCAACCTATTTACCTGGACTTATGGACAAAGTCATGGCTAGAAAAATATATGTCTCACCCCAAACCATTTCCCCTTCCTCATCCGTGGAAAATTTTACTAATTACTAATCAGTAAAGTATCACTCCACCCTCCCCCCAAGCTCAGATGACACCTCAGCATCCTTCTTTGCAATGGGCTTCAATGGATTGAAAAATTGACTCAAAGACTTTGCCTTATAGTTATGACTTTTGTCATCTTTATCATTATTAGTGTTGTAATAATAACAAGCAAAGAGCTTGAGTTTACTTTTTATGTTCTCTTTCCCACCCACTGTTTGTTATATGATGGTTGTCAGAAACCATTTATAAAATCCTCAGGCTATATTTTTGAATTTGCTATTGATTTTACTTTAAATAACCAATCTTGCCCAACTAAAACAATTCTAATTTACTTTTCCCCATTGGCATCTCTTCGTCTTCTTCTCAGATGTCCCTGGCTTCTTCCTGAGACCTTTCCATCTGTCTGCAAAGAGACAAGTCCAATTCATTGGCTACTGTTCCTGTGGGGAAAGCTCCATTTCTCTCCCTTTGGTGTCCCTTTTTGCCCCTGAGGTTTTCCTTGTCCCCAAAGACTGAAGCATCTGGCTCAGAGGGATCAGCACTACCTGGGAATAGCCTGGAAGACTCCAGAGAAGAGATTACTTGGGTAGAAAGCGACAGAATAGAGTTTTGCCAAGCCAGGCTAGAGGCAGAAGCATCGCAGAAAAGGAAAAGTGTATCTGTGACCAACCTTGCCATTGGCCTATACAGTAGCCACTATGGTGGTTTTTTCTTACTAGCAAGTTCAATTTGCTTTTTATAGCATACCCAGATGCAATACACATCTTCTAAGACCCTTCTGGATGGCCTGGGTCCTTGATGGCATCACTGAGCTGCAACACAAGCTCTGGCCTGGCATCCTCTGTATTACTTGCTATGCAAGATAAGTAAACTTAATTATCTAAGTCGCTGCAGCATCAGGATTTTATGTTGCTCAGGGTTGAATGTAATCCTACAAAAGCAGGTTTCCTGATGACTTCAGCATTATTGACATTTTGGCCTGGATGATTCTTTGTCGTGGAGCGGGGTGGATGGGGGGTGTGTTGTACATTACAGGGTGTTTAGCAGCATCCCTGACCTCTACTCACTCAATGCCAATAGTGCCCCCAAGTAGTGACAACCAAAAATATCTCCAGACATTGCCAAATGTCCCCAGCAAAATTGCCCAGGTTGCAGGCCACTGAGGCAGAACCTCCAAAGACATGGATGTATAAATCTATCTGTATACGTGAGTGGTTTGAGTAGATGGGAGTTTTGTTCAGATCTGTCGCTGAGTCACTGCAGTGTGGCTTCTAGTTTGCTCTTCATAGCACTCCCGCTTTGATGTTTTGGGTTTCCTTGTGGCATTTACAAGCTAAGCACTGTTTCTCAGTCTCATTATGCATTTTCCCTTGAGAGTTACTGTTGCCTTTTTTTAACATTTGACATTGCTCCTTTTTTATTTTTTAAAACACCCAAAGATTCTATTTTGCCCTTTCCCAAGATACGTCCCTGTTAATTGTTTATATTTAATTTGTTAGAGATTTAAAATTCAATTTTGAAACCATGAGGAATTATTTGCATTTTTACAAAAAATAATATTTATTTAAGAGTATCTAAAACCAACCACATAAATTAAAACTGGATCGTATTTTCTATAACAAACTTCACATTTTGATTCATTTCTTGAAACAATCCCTGTTCTTGAGCCTTTTTATTGTTAGTAACAACAGACACGTTTATTATGTGGTGCAAGCAGGAGAGAGAGGTCTAGGTAAACCTCGGTGCACACGGCACCTTTGGGCAGATGCAGCCCCGCGGCAGAGTACAGGCTGTGAGAGGACTCAGCCTCACTCAGCCTCAGCCAGGGCCCCCGGGGCCTGAATGCCCAACACAGTCCTATGTAGGTGCTCTGCTTAGGGGGAACAGAATATAATTTGTTGAAAATGAGGTTTTAGAAGCCGTTCTGGCTTTACTAACCGAGAAGGAGGTTCTAGAACAATGCTCCAGCTTGCTCCCCCAACAAAAATAGCACCTCTCGTTAGGATTCTCATATATATGATGGCTATCCACACTCTAGAAAATGGATCATCAACTGCTTTCTGCTCTAATATTTTTTAAATTACAGACACAGCCTCGATTTTGGTAGGGTAGTCTGCCACTTTCGCATGTCCTTGTTGGGTTCCGCAGTTTTACAAAGCAAAACATCTGAAAGATTCTCCTAATAGCTCCTCAAAATTATTCTTATCCTCCCCATGGTCTCTGTAATTGAAAACAAAAATTTCTTCTCCATGCTGAGTCCTCTTAGGTATGGTTTACTAAATGGATGCACATTTTGTTGCTAGTGAAATCAACAAGGGATTTCAGACTTTGGGCTCAATTCTCATACCCAAAACTCATGCTGAGTAGAATGGCTGATACAATAATATTTATTTTTTTGGAGTGCCACCCGAAAGCATAATGATAATACCCTTGGGAAATTGTAGAAATCAAAGAGTAGGCTATGAGCCTGTGGTTACAAGTTTCTTATTAAATAGAAAACAATGGAAACAGCAGAATAACAATAAAGCCAATCAGTTCAAACTGTTTCACATGCACTTTAGAATAACAGGATGTAAAAACATAATTGAAGGAATATTATTACTGTTGAAATGTAGGAAAAAACCCTAAAAGGATTACAGAAATGATGTCCTATTGCATCTTTATTTTGGAGACAAAAGGTATGTGGGAAGAAGGCTGCAATACCTCTTTTACCAGGGGGTAAGAAGATCACTGGGGAAGTGGATCTTCTTTTATGTCTAGACATGGTTCTTTGACAAGGCAAGGCCTGAGATTACTTAGAGGGACAGTTACAAAGAGTTGTTTAAGTTTTCATTCTCTGTTTCATAAGCAAAGTTAGAACCATGCACGTGGTCCTTTCAAGTACAAAACAAATTCAGTTCGGTTCATGTAGAGACAGTCTGGAGAGCTGGTCAGAAGGTGGTGGGCAAGAGTGACCTGTGACACCAAGGCTTTAGGGTCGCTCGCCCACAGAGTTTGGCCAGCTGAGTGACCTTAAGCAGGTGACTTAACCTGTCCAAACCTTGATTCCCTGAGCTGTCTTGTTGGTGTTAACAAGGGCTGCCTCAGGACCGAGGGCAGACAAGAACGGATCTTGTCTGGGAAGCTCTTAGCACTGGGCTCGGCACACACACGAGCCAACAAGTAGTAGATAAACTGAGAAACTTACTCTCATGGGTTATTGGAAAAGCTACTGCATAGAATCACAGGGTTCTGTGTTGTTAGTAAGCCCACCAGATAAGACTCATGCACCTGAGTGTTAAGAGCCACTGATGAACCAGATCCACCCCTGCTTGTAGCTGGCTCAGAACCCTCTTCTAGAATCTACTCCCAAGAGCGATTGCCTAACCACTGCTGCCAACTTTCCTAGTGCCCACAAATGAATCTGGAAGTGGCAGTTTCAAGCAGCTGTGGGCAAGGTGGTTTGGAGCAGGGAGAGGCTCCTCACTCATATGTTGGGACCCTGGGATAAAGCGGAGAAAAGCAGACTTAGCAGGCAACCTTCCCCGCCCCGGCCCTGCCTTCCTGGTTGGAAGAGCATAGGGTTTCTTATAGATGCTCTAGCACCAGATCTATATTCTAGGGGGACATAGATGACATGGCTTCTTTGACAAGGGACATCCAGGGGAAGACTTGGAGTCACTCTAGTGCCCAGTTCATCCACTGTGGGCCATTAGGCTGGAGCAGAGGCTGGAGCCTGGGTGGAGAAAGAAGTACTAATACTTTCCCGCCAGATGCTGCAGATTGTCCTTCCTCACCTGCTTCCTCCTTCCGGCCCCCTCTGAAAGTCTTGGTTTAGTGGTAGCACATCTACATTACTGCTAAAAATACTAATATGAATATGCCTTTATGGGGGCAATTCCATATGCTAGGCACCTGCAGGGACTTGACAAAACTTATTCCTTTTATCGCTAACAACTACCCTATCAAGGGAATGTTATTATTCTCGTTTAATACATGGTCGAGGCTCAGACACGTGAGGTGGGAGTTTGTTCCTAGATGGTGGGCGTCAGGATTCCAACCCAGGCTTCGAGGACCACACCCCACGTCTATTTGGTTCCAGAGCTTGCACTTTTTTCTTTTTTAGTTTGACAACACATCTAATTATATTTGTTTATTGACGTGCTCATTATTTGTCTCTACCATGCAGCAAAATCACCTATTCACTCACACACACACACACACCCTTAAAAATACGTTTGATTTGGCCCTGTAAAATCCATCCATGCTTACTCAGATGATCATCTTGGCTTGTATTTTTCAAATCTGAAAATCAGGATACATTCATCAACAAATGAGGGTTTTCTTTCTTCCTTTCTCGTGTTCGAATGCATTTATTTGAAGAGATAACAGCAGGGCAAAATATTTGAAATTGAGACTGTCCTAGAAAATCTGGGACAAATAAATGATTGCTGTAAACTGTCAACATAAAAAATAATAAAAGGACTGCTGCCAGTCATCATCGCTGGTTGTTTAAAAACTGCACCAAACACAATTTCTCTCTTCCACTTTGCCATTTATCCATCTTTTTTTTTTTTTCCTAAAAGGAAAGTATATAGATATTTTCTTCCTTTGAAATAAAAGTCAGGAGAAAAGGGACAATTAACTCTCGAGAGGAGTGTGTCAGGGCTGATAAAGACACAGGGAAGCCAAGGACGGGGATGGTCATTTCTGCCAGAATCCTCGTAAAAAGGACGGTTCATCTGCAGAGGCACCGGGACAGCTGTGGGTGACGAACGGCAGACGCCGGACTCGGAGGAGAAATGCAGACACCGACATCAAATCGAGTTTCCATATAAAGCGAAACAGCAAGGAAATGAATGGCTGGGGGAAAACAAAGCAGCAATCTGTTGGCTGCTCTCAGAAAATCCCCCTCCCCACAGCCCTGGGCAAACCAGAAAAATCCAATAGGAAATTTTTATCATTTAATGGCAGGAAGGGGCCATTAGCATCCAATATGCCAAGAGGCACACCAAACAGAAATATTCCTTAGATTTGTAATTAACTCTTCAAAGTGCTAAATCTGCTTAAAGAAAAGAAAAAAAAAAAAAAAAAAAAAAAACCCTGACAGTTTAAGGGTGTGAACAGTGCTTTTTAAATGCACAGCTTATCAAGATCTACCAGGCAAAGAGAAACTAGCCAGCCAATTAACATCCCTGGAAAATGCTTTAGCAAAGAAAGGCAAAATGGGCAGTTTAATTACATATGTGTATGTGCCCTTATTTCTCTAATTTCTCAATTAATGGGTCTACAAATAGCTTGGAGGAGAATAATTCAGTAGCCTAACATCCCAGCAGGAGACTCTAAACCCGTTAGTGCTGACATTTTTTTCTTTAAAAATAAATGTAAGTTGTGTCTATTGCTTTCCAACTAGAAAATTATTCCCCTGCACAAATGCACCTTTAATGAGAAACTCCTGAGAATAGAGAAGTATTTAGGGAGGTCTCCATAGCAGATTGTTTTTGGAAAAACCTGCAATGCACTTTGAAATGTGTGGTCCCAAGAGAACACTGATGTGCAAAGGACACGTAGAATGATGGGATATGTGTGATTTACGGATGAAGAAGCAGACAAAATCAATTACTGTCTTCACTGTGCAATATGAACATGAGAAATACCGATGCACTAATTCTTGGCTTCTCTGAGACTGAAGGCTGATGATGAGAGATGGCCATCAGGCAGGAGCTCTGCTAAGGGAGATTTTAATATTGTTCCTGTATTTTTCTCTTGTACCTCTCTGTTCAAGACCCTGTTTGTTTCTTAAAGAAATAAGCCCAGTGATTCTATGCTTTTATTTCATTGAAAAATCGGAGATTGTTTCCTGTGGCACTACGCCAGAAACAATTTTTTCTTCCTTTTCTCTAATTTCACAAGAGCTGTGTTATGTTTGCATGGATCAGTGAGAGTGAGAGTTGCTTTCATGGTTGATCCAATAACCCTTATGTTTAACTGAGCAAGTACTTGCAAGATCCTGTCCTGAGATTTATTCCACACATTAATTTCCCCCCAGATCAATCATTCCCCCTATTCTGGGCGAAGCCTGGCTGAGGTACAGAGCTTCATTTGGGTTAAGTAATAGAGGTCTACCCTCCTCATCCCTCAGTCAGAACACAAACTCTCAGGAATCTGATGGGGTTTGGAGTTTGCTCTAGAATGGGCTTTGAAAAGTAAAATTTCATTAGGGGAGGCCAACGGGATGGGACATCTACCTTTTCAGCTTCCCCTGCAGTGGCAGGCCACAGGGGCAGTGAGTGGAACAGAAGTGGCAGAAGCCAGGAAGGCAGAAGACAGCTTTGAGACCCAGTTGCATGCAACACTTTGCAGAGTGTGACTGGCTTCTTTGATCTCAGAATTTCCTCCCTCATCCTGAATTCCAAATGGCCCCAGTGCTTAAGCAAGTAGTAGATTGCTGCCTAATGCGAGGGACCTCAGAGGCATTACACCGGCCACTCCCAGCTTACAAGGGCCTCGGGTTCTTAAAACTCACTTGTTAGTCACTAGTTAAAAACTTGGAATACACCCTGCATTCCCAGGCCAAACCACGAAAGCTGTTTAAGCTGTAATATAGCTGAAATAAAAAATGATAAAATAGAATTTTTGATGTATTTTAAATCCTTGTTCTTGAGGGAAATCTGGCTTGCCTAGAAAGGCAGAGAAGGGCTTTAGGGTTTCTAAAAAAGGCCTCCTGAGCACACTGAGGGACTTCATGGCTCTGGCTCCTTGTTCTTTCTAAGCGCACATTGAAACATCCGGCTTCCTGTTCCTTTGTGTGTCTCTAGCAGATTTTCATCCCTCTGGTTAAGAGTTGAGAGTTTTTTCTCCCTCACTCATAAATGGAAAGGGAGAGGAGGAGCAATAGGGAGAAAGGAAAGAAAGAAGATAAAAGAGTGGTGTGCCTTGTGATGAAATCCGTTAAAACGATGAGAAAAAAGAAAAGAGAAGTAACTTGCAAACCATTGCTGTCTGCAATGAGGAGGGCAGGGAGCCAGGTGGGTTCGGAATGGTGGGGGGAAGAGAAGGCAGTTTGGGGAGAGGTGAGGGACACGTTGCTGTTGCTGGTATTATAGAAGGATGTTCACAGTGTGGCAGATTCTAGTTTCCAGAGGTGGCTGTGAAAACATCTCCCCTCCTGCATGCTCTTTTGCAATGTGACCTTATCCCTCTCCCACCGACGGGAAGAGGTTCAGGTCTCCTTCCCCTAGAATCTGGGTGGGGCTTATGACTCACGTGTAACCAACAGAAGGCAGCCCAAGGGACGCTGTGTGACTTCTGAGACTAGGTCATAGTGGTGATGCAGCTTCCACCTTTTCTGCTGGAACACATGCTTTGGGAGCCCAATTCACCTGATGATGTCACCCAGTGAGGAAGCCCAGGCCACTTGGAGAAGCCATCTACAGGCACTCCCATTGACAGCCGCTGCAAAAGCGGCAGGCATGTGAGTGAAGGAGCCTCCAGTTGATTCCAGTCCCCAGCCATGGAGTCCCCTCAGACTGTCAAGCATTCAGCTGAGGCACCACCCCAGACATCACGGAGCAGGAAGGGGCCATCTCTACTATGCCTTTCCTGAATTCCTGACCACAGAGTCCATGGCTGTCATTTCATACTACTAAGTTTGGGTTATTTGCAGCAAAAATAACTGGAATCAATAGTAATCATCATTCTTATCAGAAATAATTGTTCCTCTTGCTATTGCTAACACGATTTTCAAACCTAGGCTTTGCATCAGAGGAGCAACTCAGAACCTTCTAACCCTTGGGAAATTTGACTCACTGTCATCTAATGGCAAAACCTTTTGACTGCTTAGACTTCCTGACTCCTTAATGGACTAATGTCTTATCTATTTTAAGAAGGTACTGATGGGTAAGGTGAAAGGCCAGGACAATTTTCAAGCAAGAAGGAACATGAGTCAGCGTTGGAGTTGGCAAAGCCTTAGCATCACCTCAGCCCACCAGACAATTCTCAATTCCAAGTGCATTGTGTTTAATTCCACCAATGGGAGGCTCACTGTCCCCCAAGAG
The DNA here is from genome assembly GCA_004363605.1 of Indri indri. Taxonomy (NCBI): domain Eukaryota; kingdom Metazoa; phylum Chordata; class Mammalia; order Primates; family Indriidae; genus Indri; species Indri indri. The sequence continues at coordinate 10,783 of RJWJ010040590.1, forward strand.
AACCCGTTTTGTCTTTAGACATTTCAGACGGGGAAAACAGTATTCCTTACATCGAGCCCAAGCTGTCTACTTATAGTTTTCGTATTTTGGACTTAATTTTACTCTATATGCCCCAGTCTAATCTCTTTTTTCAAAAGTTTAGTGGGGAATAAATGGAGAACATCACAATGAGCATTGTTTTGTACAGACAGCACTGTCTGTGTGTGTGGACTCCCCCAACACTGTTTTAATTATTATAGTGTATAATCGAGTGACATTTAGTACATTCACAATGCCGTGCAATTGCCACCTCTATCTAGTTCCGATACACTGACTCTTACATTTTCCCTTTCTCTCTAGTCTTCTTCATTAAATGCATCTCATCTTTAACAGTTTCTTCTTTTCTCCCCAGAGAACAAGGTGTTGAGCTCCCACTTGAGGGCTCCTCATCCTTCCAGGCCATGAGTTGAGAAGGAATCAGAGTAGTTGGAAGTACCCACCCTAGAGGACCTGGGTTAGGCCTTCCAGTTGGGCATTTCTCTTCTCCATTCAAAGGGTCAAATTGGGCCAATTACCTTCTTTATAAAGACTGCATGTAGGTATTTTGCATTTATGATCATGCTTGGTCATATTAAAGTTTTGGTATATTAAGGTTTTGAGCAAAAAACAAAGGAAGTCAAGAAGTTGGACAGAGATTGGCTCATAAAATGTCTACATTTGAGATTCTTCCCATACACTTATTCAGTGATTACTTGATACATGTTTCCAGGGCTGATCTCCTGGATGTTACTCTGTAACACTCTGGGGAAACTTCTTTGAAGGCCAATCAAAGAAGAGCCCTTGCGGTGCCAAGGAATGTTTTAATGAGAGTGAAAACTAAATCTGTCTTTAACACCTCCTGAAATATTACAGGCAGAGAAGAACTCAGAGATCATCTAGCCCAACCCACTCATTTGTCAGATGAAGAAACTGAGACCTAGAGAAGCAAATTTAATTATTCATAATCCCACAACTAGTTAGTGGCAGAGCAAGAACCAGAAGTGAAATTAATCTAGAGATTAATCTGGGACTTGCCAGGTGGATAGATCTAGAGTTAAATGTTGGTTTTGTCACTTCTCAGCTGTGTGACCTTGGCCAAGTTGCTTAGCCATTCTGAACAGCAGTTTCCTCATCTGTAAGATGGCAGCTGCTTAACCTTCCTCCCAGAGTTTCTGTGAGGATTATAGGACATAATATATTAACTAGCATATAACATAAAATATCTGGCATAGAGCTAGGTCAATAGGTACCTGCTATATTCTTTGTCTTGCTACTGTGATTTGAGAAATGAGCTGAAATCAAAAGGAACAGAATAGAGAGTCCAGAAATGGACACACGGTTGGTCAATTGATTTCCCGTAGTGGTGCCAAGAAGTCACTGGGTAAAGTATTTTCCTCAAACGACGCTGGAACAACTGAATAAATGTATGAAAAGAATCTCAAACCCCCATACAAATTAATTCAAGAAAAATCATACACCAAAAAGTGGAAGCTAAAACTATAAAACTCCTAGAAGAAAACATAGAAAAATATCTTCATGACCTTGGAGTAGGAAAAATTTCTTACAGAGGACACAGAATATAATAACCATAAAAATAATTGATAAATTGGACTTCATCAAAATAAAAACAAAACTCCTGCTCATCAAACTATATGGCTAAGAAAATGAAGAGGCAAGCCACCACAGATTAAAAGAAAAGATCACATCATATATATACATATGTGTATTATATATATATACACACACACACACATATACACATATGTATATATACACATATATATTTAAGAACTCAATTAAAAAGTCTGGCAAAAAATCTTTAATAGACACTTCACAAAAGAAGATATATTAATGACCAATGTACTCATGAAAAAGTATTCAATATCATTAGTCATTAGGTAAATGCAAACTAAAATCACAATGAGAAACCATTTCAACCTATTAAATTTAAAATTAAAAGGACTACCAACACCAAATGTTGCAGGGGATATGGAGCACTGGGACTCTCACACACTAGGAAGTGTAAAATACTACAACCACTTTGAAAAACATTTTGGAAATTTCTTATAAAGTTGAGCACACCACTACCCCTATAACCTAGTAATCAAATCCTGGTATTTAACCAAGAGAAATGAAAAAGACTTGTGCAAAAGATTTATAATGACATTATTCATAATAGTCCAAAATAGAAACAACCTAAATGTCCAGTAGCAGGAGAATGAATAAACAAATTGTGCTATATTAATACAATAAAATATTACTCAGCAATAAGTACTGGTACACATGACAACATGGATGAATCACAAAAAAGTTACGTCGAGTAAAAGAAGCAAGATGCAAAAGAGTACATACTGTATCATTCCATTTATGTGAAGTTTAAGAATAGTCAACATCTATTTTAGATGACTGTGTGATAAAAATTAGAACAGTGGTTGCCTATGGCAGTAAAAGAGGGTGGGATTAATGAAATGGGACACTGAATTTTGTGAGTTGATAGGAAAGATTCTGTATCTTTATTGAGATGGTGCTTACACGTGCATATACATTTACCGAAGATAATTCTACAATTAATGCATTTTACTCTATGTACATTTTGCCTCGATTTAAAAACTGTATTTGCTTTTTAAAAATATAGTGAGATAGTTACAGGAGAGTTTTTTTTAAATCATAAGAAAAAATTATGGTCAACTATATGCCAATAAATTTGAAAACTTATATGAAATGGATAATTATCTAAGAAAAATTTTAAATAACCAAAATTATTTTAAGAAAAAATGGATATCTGAATCAATAAAATATTATGAACACAAGTAAATTAGTCAAAAATCTTCCCTCTACCATCTCAAAGTACTCAGGCCTAGATAAGTTTAGAAGTGTCTAACCAAACCACAAAGCAAAACATAATCCTCATTTTATATTGACTGTAACCTAAAATTTAAAAATAAGAGATAGCTGCCAACCAATAAAATTGTAACAAGGAATGACAAGGAAAGAAAATTAAATACCTAATATAATTTATGGGAATAGATGAAAATATTATAAGTAAAATAGTAATAAATCAAATTCAAAAAGGCATTTTAAAAATCATCCTTAGATGTGAATATGTTTTAAA
>RJWJ010040591.1:0-13955 GCA_004363605.1 Indri indri
ACACACACACACACACACACAAACACAAATATGTGTGTGCATTTGTGTGTGTGCATGTGTGTGAAGTTGGGAAGTAAACACAAAAAAATTATTAGCTGTATTTATTTGTACTTATCTTCTCAGGAGCAAGAAATTATTTAATGAAATGTACTTGTTTTTGCTGATTTTGTGGTAATTTTTCCCAGTCTATGAAGGCAGATACGTCTTTAACATATTTGCAATTATCTATTGCTTTAATAATGATGATCAATAATAATTGATAATGCTCAAGCACAATTCATCCATTAAATAATTTTACTGATTAAATTCCTTGTTTAGAATTTTAGTCTTTATGTGTACTTCCTCTACATATCCATCCTATACACACACAAACACATGCTCATATCCCTCCTAAATCATCTGAACTTTTCAAAATTTCTAATTAGTCAGATATGGCTTTTAAATACATGATGTGATGACAAGTAAAGGTATGATAATATTAATTCCATAAAAAGAATAAAATGAAACTGAGTTTAGTAATATAATTTAAATTGCAGAAATCAGAAAACATTTACTGATTTGAAAGCAAAATCAAAACCAAATTAAAGATAAATTGAGTATTTATTATTCCTAACTATCATTCAAAAAGCTTCCCTATCATCTAATTAGTTATTCTGATCAAAACCAGTAGTGATAGCTATATTTGGTGTTTTGTTTTGATATATAGTTAAAGTGAAGAATTATGTTCTATGAATATTGAATGTGATTAAAAAATGTACTTGTTTTTCTTATTGGCTATATATATATTATAATTTTAAGCATTAACATAATAACTTTGGAAAATTTGTAAGTACCATAATGCATTAAAATTTCTTTCCTTAGAGGTAGGAGGAAAACGGCAGACTAGAGGCAAACTGCCAGCTCACTGCTGCCAAGGAAAGAAGTGAAAGGTGCAGGCATCTGCCTACATATTGATATTTTGTCCCAGAGCAGCATTGTGAATTCACAGAGAAACAACACAGGACACTCAGCGTGAAAAAAAAAGGTGACAGGACAATACATATAAAAAGATTAGAGAATGTGAGGAGAACAATGAGAGAATAGAGCGCAGGAGCACAATGCTCACCCTGCCAGTGCAGTGACCACTCTCACCCACCCAGACTGAACTGCAAGATTGAACCACACACCCCCACAGACCTCCTGCCTTCTGAGACCAGGACATGCCAAGAGTCTGTGCAGAACCATTGCACTAGATGACAAGTGCTGTGAGGATTAGGCAACAGCTAAAGACATCCTGAACTCTTGACTACACCATGCCAGGTCTACACTGGGCTGGGGAGGGAGTAGACTGACTTGTGGTTTCCCTGAGCTATACCCTGGAACTTAAAGCCATGTGCTGCACTCATAGAGAACAGTGGTACCTGGGCACAGGAATTAACTAGAGAGCAGCAGGCCCCTATCTGAGAGGCTCTGGGCAACAATTCAGTGGATTCTCAGTGGGACATGGGGAGCAATGGAGAGCAACCTCTGCATGTCTGACCTGGCATCCACAGGACCCTTATGCTTAAGAAGCAGCCTTCAGGTTGCTCGGTCCCTCCAGGCCCCAGCCTCCTTCTGCCTACCTGGCCCTGACCCCAACCTCCAGGTCAGGTCAGCCTACCATCTACAAGGCCCCCACTTCTGGCTCAGAGTCCCTGCTCAGAGGATTTGTTTCTGGCTCCACCTCCAGTCCCAGCTCAGAGGCTCTCACGTAGGAGTGCAGCAGGCTCCCCACTGAGAGGCTTGGGGTAGCTTCTTTGGCATGCCCTAAGAGGAGTGTGGAGAGTCCCGATGCCCCTGGGCCACTGGAATCAACAACAGCCTTGGCATTAGCGGGACCCTGGTGCCTGCAGAGCAGCCAGCTGCTTGCTCACCCCAACTCCGCCCTCTGAGCCCCAATTGCTTCCTGCCTACTTGACCCCGACCCCGCCCTCCAGGTCAGATGGCCTGCCATCTGCACAACCCTGCTTTTGGCTCAGAGGCCTTGCTCAGAGGTTCTGCTCATGGCTCCTTCGTAGTCCCAGCTCTGAGGCTCTCAGGCTAGGGCCTGAGGCTCTGCTCCTGTGCCTCCAGAAAACCAGGCTGGAGACACCATCCCCAAGTCTCCAGTGCTGCATTTGGACCCCAAGACCCCACACAAGAGCTGGAAGAGCTGTTCCAAAATACAACACCCCACCAGGGAACCCTAGCCTCAAGCCGTTAGCACATTGTGACCTGCTTTGAGCAATCACCCACAGCCTGGGAACCCATGACAACTTTAACTTGCTTCTGAAGATACCTCTGTAGGGAGACTCTGGGTAGAGCAATCTCCACGGAACCAGCCTTAGTGAAGAGAGTCTCGTCCAGCTCCCAGCTTGAACATCCTGTAACTATCTGGAGAGTTCTCAGCAAGAAACAGGAGTCCTTCAAACCTATTAACCTGGAACTGAGAAAGGAGGGTTCAGATAAGAAGAAACCAGCAAAGGAACCCTGGCATTATGAAAATCAAAACAGATCAACATCCCCAAGGAATCACAATGGAGCTACAGCAGTGAACTCCAACTACAAGGAAATTGTTGAAATGACAGAAATGGAAATCAGGATACAGATAGCAAATAAGATAAATGCAATTCAAGAGAAAGTTGAAAACCAACAAAAAGAAGCCCAAAAAATATTTCAGGAAATTAATGAAAAAGTCACCAAAGAGCTTGACAAAATTGGGAAGAATATAATAGAACTTAAAGTAATTAAAGAGTTTTTCAGGGATTTTGAAAATGAAGCAGAAAGTTTGAGCAACAGATTAAACCAAGAAGAAGAAAGAATCTCAGAGCTCGAAGACAAGAGCTAACCCAATCATTTAAGGAGGCATAGAAGAGAATGACAAGAGCAGAACGATCACTTAGATATGGGACTACACGAAGAGAACAAACATATAAATTATAGGTATCCCCGAGGGAGAAGAAGACAGTGCTAAAAGCATGAAAAATCTATTTGATGGAATTATCGTGGAAAATTTCCCGAGTATTCCCAGAGATCCAGACATCCAGATACAAGACAGTCATTTACTCTGGGATGATTCAAAGCAAATAGAACATCTCCAAGACACATAGTATTCAACCTGGGAAAAGTCTAAGTGAAAGAGGAAATTCTACAAGGAGCTACACGTAAGCAACCACTGAACTACAAGGGAAAACTCATCAGGATAACAGCAGACTTCTCAGCAGGAACATTACAAGCCAGAAGAGAGTGGGCCCCCAAATTCAATCTTCTTAACCAAAAAACTGCCAGCCCAGAACTTTGTATCCTGTAAAACTAATTTTCACATTTGATGGAGAAATTAAATCTTTTCCAGACAAGCAAATGCTGTAGCAATTTGCCGAGTCCGTACTTGCCCTGCAGGAAGTACTCAGACCTGCACTATCCGTGGGTCAGCACAACAGATGCCCACCAGTTTAAAAACCCTCAAAAGCTAAAGGTCAGAGACCAGTTACCACAATGGCTCAAGAGGTAAAACAGCAATAAAATTCTCAACAGGAAGAACAGAAATCCATCCCACTTATCAATTCTTTCAATAAATGTTTGTTCCCCCTAATATTCTGAAATTTAAAAAAAAATTCTCTCCTAGAAATTACTTTTATTTTATATAATTTCAGAAAATGTAAGTAAATATTACAAAAAAGATTTTCCTCCACATGATACTAGTAGTATCGTCATACATACAAAAATGTTATAGAAGACCACAGATCACTGTAGTATTCATGTTGAATTTAACATTATTACCATATATCATAATATTTAATATACGCTTCCCTATTGATCTATTCTTTCATCTAACTACCTGAGTAAAGAAAAGACACAAGCATCCCTTAACATCTGTGTACTGAAGTACTTGGAATGAAAGATTTGAGGAACCAATATTTTAAAATAGATTTAGAGATTGATAAACAACTTGATAAACTTTGAAATAATGATGAAAAATTCACCAGTTAAAAATATCTCAGTAAAAATTTTGAAATTGAAATAGTAATATCAGATAATGTTTTACCCATTCCTTAAGCAAACAAAACAGTCGTCCAAGTGTGCTTTATGGGTCAATGATCACAAAAAACACATTTGAAAGAAGGTGGAGTCAGCACGGAAGGCAAAATTTTGATGAAAAGTGAATTTTATATCATGAGTACTGGGATTTAAGGACCTCTAATCCATCAGCTTTAGAGTCACTCTGTTTATTTCTCCTGTCATCGTCTATCATATATACTTATATTAATGATTATCTTGGATACACTTAAATATTTTAGCTATTTATCGTTTAGAAGAAGAAAATTGAAGAACTAGTGTCACCATAGGGAAAGAAATCATCATTGTTTGAGTATCTACTATGTACCAGCATTGTATTTTATGTTTTATATGTGATATTTAATATGTTCTTATTAAGACAGAATTTATTAAGAGGATAGTAGTATAACCTGTTTCAAAAAAAGCAATTATACAAGTAAATTCATGCAGTGCTTATGTTCAAGCAACCCTTATTATACTTAGTAATGGCCTCAAAGTGCAAGAGTGCTGTGCCTAATTTATAAATTAAACTTTAGCATAATATGCATGTATAGGAGAAAACATAGTGTATATAGAGTTCAGTGCCATCTGTGGTTTCAGGCTTCCACTGGAGGTCTTGGAAAATATCCTCTGCAGATAAGCAGGGACTACTGAATTTGTTGACAGAGTCCTGCTCCCACCAAAGGAAAGATTTTATAACACAAAAAATGTAGTAAATTATTTTATCATTAACAAATAGTTATTCTACTCTTGCCCTCTTAAAGTATGAGTATACTTTAAGTGTACTTCCCTGCCCCATTGAGGTAGAGCCTGACCATGTGACCTGCTTGGCCAATGGGATGTGAGCAGGTAAGCTACATCCCACCTTGTAGCAGAAGTTCAAAATCGAAATACAAGTTGGGGTCTGTCTCTCTCTTTCCCTTATACTCCTTTCTAGCCAAAAAGTACAGCATAGGCTAGATAGGAGCTGTTTTCTGCCTAGACGCTGGAGTAAAAAGACATGCAGAATCACCACCAGTTGGTCCATAGCTGACCTACTGTCTTCATGTAAGAAAGTGAGAAATACATGTTGAAAAGCTCTGTGTTCTTTCAGTTGTTTGTGATCGTTCAAAAGCAGACTAATAAAGATTAATATATAATGTACCATGTTTCTAAAAATCCATCCTATTGTCAATACTGCAAAAACTAGCCTTAAGTGTTTTGCAGAGGGCACTGTGTTTATTCACATCAAGCAATTCAATCTTGGTCCAAGTATCTCTGCAACTTGGTGAAGTATTGGGGAGGCCTTCGGTTCTACCTATCCATATTTAAGTATTTACATAGATGATAGTTTAAAAAAATGGTATACAAAATGTTTGAGGGTGTTTTCAATAGATGGGAGAAAGAAAGAAGAAATATCTTTCGTACTTTTCATTTCCAGAAAGCTTCCTTTACTTGTCTGTCTACCTGCCTATTTCCTGGCTATCCTAAGACAAGAGGAAGGACTAATTTGATTTGCCATAATCAAACACATTGATTTTGCTAGTAGGGAGATCATTATTTTGAAAGACACAAGCCCATGGTATACTTTCTGTTTCTGTTTCTCTTCTATTCAGACTTTGAGTAAATTGACCTAGTATCTGATTTCTTAGAACAGGTCCAATCCTGTGTCTCTCCCCCTCTTTCCTCATCATGCCTGAAATCACTGGTTATTGTACTAGATTCCTGAACAGAGCAGAAGGTGATAAGATGTTAGCATCATATTTGGGGGAATAAAGAAGTCCCCCTGATGTCTTAAGTACTAAATTGACTTCCCTACCCAGCTCAGTTGGGGTACTTAGCACTTATATAGTTAATAATAAAGTATTATTTATTTCCCACTTGAAGAACCCTTCAAGGAGGGTTGGGCATTATTCAGGCATTCTTGAGTATACAAGCATAATACTAATGTCACCAAATACACTAAATTCCCATTTTAACTCCATCCATACAAGAGAGTGGTTAAAATGATGCACCTCAGAATATAGTGAATAATAAAGGAAATATGAGATACAGCAGGGTTGGAAACAGGGAAGAATCAATAAACAGTAAATTAGCATGAGATTGGAAAGAATAAATCACCTAAGGACATAAGATATTTAGAAGGTTAGGATGTTACAGTCAGAAAACGGTGTATTGTGTATTATTGCATATTTTCAGCGCTGGATTTTGACACTGTGCCTGGTGTCACCAATGGTGTGGATGGTAGAAATGAAGTAGATATCCAGCTACTAGAATTTATCAGGTCAGGGAATTATAAGGCTAAGGAGCACCCATATAAATGTTGAAGTCCCTCATTTCAAAAGCTGAAATTGGGATGGAGTGAAAAAGATACCAGATTCACAAGAGTTTGGTGGATTTCTAGTTAACAGAATATGTAAATAGATGACAAATTTCTTGACACTGGCTGTGGGGATTCAGGAGAAAGCAACTAACTCTGGGTGGCATATGGAATATAATAGAATGAGTGGTCTTCAATTAAGAAGCCTGCAGAGGTAGCAGGATTCTTGGGAAGAGCTAGGTTTCAGCAAAATCAAGTATTTGGATTATAGGTTCTGAAAAGAGATTGATTGTGTATGGTAATGTGTTTACAAAGGATAATTGGTTCCTAAAGGCTTGGGTGTGAGAGTTGGTAGGTAACTTGACAATGGAAAAAATAAATTTAGAGAGAATAAAACTTGAATATCTTCCCATGCAATTAAGTTAGCTAGATAAAATATAAAAATGTCAATGATGACCAATAAACATATACTTTTTATAATGTACTTGAAAACATGACATCTTGGAATCTTATCCAGTTTACCCGGCAAGCACTCAAATCTATACTTTATAGGAATTTCTTCTACTTTATTTCAGAAAGCCAAGCTATGTTTGTTTATGTATAATCTTTTGGAGCTAGTTCTGTTCTCCACTATTCGTCAACATTACTTGATAGAGTTCATTAATAGCATTTGTAAGTCATTTATTATCCTGCAATGTTCATTTAAAGAGGGAATTTAAACACAGAGCATCTGAATGTTTTCTCATAATCTCTTTGGTTATCTTAGTCTTCAATTATAGCCCACACGGGTTTGTTCCAATCTTTCTCTTTCACCAGTCTGATTAAAGACAGAAAGCAAAGTGAGTGTCGGTTGCTCATTTCTCTGTGTAGTACGCATTCTACCCCAAGCAGATTTTTTCTTTTAGCCACAGCTCATCCATTTGTAAAGCAGATTTTTCAAATGTGTATTTTCAAAATTATTTTTGTTGATCTATTTAAAATATCTGACCCTGTTGAGGTTTCTGTCCTTTTTTCACAATGTTATTAACATATGCAGGTTATATTATGTTCACTTTTTATTGTGCTTTAATAATTTTGCCTTTCCTGTACTTATCAAGAGCCTTAAAACACTGAGTTGGTCAATGATATCCCCCTTTTGGGGTAACTAATTTTCTTACCAGGATCACTTACAAATAGAATATGAGAATTAATCATAGTGAAAGATTCAGACAATAGATTTATACCTCTTTGTATCTGTTTCATATAATTTGAAATCTACCTTCCCAGATGTTATATTGATGGATACGTTGTTTTATAATAGGGACATTTTAATGGAGTATTTAAGAGTGAAGTGCTGGAGTCTGACAGGTCTGAAATTAGACCTCGGAGTTTCTGTTTACTGTATGTAATTTAGTAATTCTTGTAAGTCCCAGAAACTGTTTCCTTTTCAGTAAAATGGAACAATGGCATATCCCTCATTAAGTTGCTGGAACAATTTTATGAAATAATTACATGAAACAATGAACCATAATGTCTGGCACACCATGAGTATTTAATTAATCTTTCTTTTTGTTGGCATTAATATTTTCCTTTTTAAAAATTCCTTTGCAATGTTTCTTCATCTAATTACAAATTATTGGCGTTCGTGAATTTGTATTTTTTTAAACTATCTCTCATAGCAATAAATATGTAATTCTGGAACCTCCTTTCCTTTTTAACACTAACATATTAGAACTTGTTTGGGGTTACTTTTTATTTCTTCACCTGTTTCTTAGTTTATTCCCTGTTCTTTTTGTTTATTATTCACTTTATCTCTCTGTTGATGCTTAATTTTTTTTTTTTATCACTCTGGCTTTTCTTTTGTAGCAACAGTCTTTTTTCTACCTTTTCATATAATTCCACATGAAATTCCATTGTATGTTTTCCAATTACCATCTTTATTGGTTTTGAGAATTTACTATAGGTGGGGAAAGTTTTCTGCATATTATGACTGAAATGCAAAAATCAGTTGCATTATACTAGCAATGTTTTAATTGAATTATACATAGCAAGGGGTCAGGACCTATAGGCCATTCAGAGGACTCTCCAGGGGTCCTCAGAGATCTTTTTGTGAAAAATGATTTTATAGCTGGTGCAGAGAAATGTCATTTTCAGCCTTTTTCCCCTAAAAAGCTTCTTTTGTGGATTGTGCATTTTTCCCCCTAAACATGTATTTTTACATATTTATACCATTTTACTTCATTTATGCCAACTAGTTAACTATTCAAATTTTGTACAAATAAGTAACATTATAATTTCAATAAACAAATTTAACCCTTATTAAAATCAGACTGAGAAAATACAAACAATTTTTCATTATGCTCTTCTACAATAGCAAACATTTATGAAAATCTAACAGACTCAATACAAAAGTTCACTGTGGCTCTGCGGGGTCTTTCTCCACCTTGTGATTTTTGCATCTTACTGCAAAACTTCTGTTTGCTTCTGTGAAACAAAGACAACTGGAGGCTCATGTTCCAGCTGGTAAATGCTTTGCTCACAGGCTTTTGGCCAGAAGTCATCAAATGGCTCACTCAACCAAGCCACGGGAGGCTGACGAATGTATGGAAGCACATGGATATGTGATGAGTGGGGAATGTATCAGCCACAATAATCTTCAGCAGATTTTTAAAAAGTTTCTTTCTATTACTGTTTGCTAAGGAATTTTTTAAGGTAGGTGCTCAATTGTATTGTTTGCTTTTTCCGATTCTGTTGGAAGGTACACATATAGTTTTTTTCCTTTCTTCTGTTATCATAGTGAATTAAATCAATTGATTTTGTAATGGTAAATCCTTCTTTTACTCCTAGGTTAGGAAATATTATTATTTTAATATATCACCAGATTTACTTTGATAACATTTTGCTTACGATTGTTGCATCTTTGTTCACCAGGTAGTTCAGTCTGTACATTTATGTCCATGTGGCATCCTGTCAGATTTTAATATCAAAATTATGTTTGCTTATTATAAGATTTTCAGTGTTTCCTCTTTTTCTGTTCTCTGGAAGAGTTTATATAAGATTGGTGCACTGTCTTCTTAAAATATGCAATAATTAACTAGTTAAACCATCTCGGAATAGAATTTATTTACTTATTTTAAATTTAATTTTTTTTAAAAAATAGCAAATTCTTCACACTTTCTCTTATTTTACCTTTTAAAATTGTGCTTTTTAAACAACTTACATCATTTGAGTTTAATTTTAAGTTTATTTTTCTGAAGTTATCCAAATATACTTTTATTTTTGAAATGTCTATAAAACTTAAAGTAATATTTCCTTTTTTATTATTAATATTGGAAGCATGTGTCCTCACTATTTCATTTCTTTCTTGATTACTACTTCTATATCTAACCTGCTTTTTTTTTTTTTTTTTTTTTTTTATTTTTTGAATTTTTTTTTTTTTTTTTTTTTTTTTTTTTTTTTTTTTTTTTTTTTTTTTTTTTTTTTTTTTTTTTTTTTTTTTTTTAGATTTAATTTTTTGAATGTACCAACCTTATCTTTGGTGATATTCCTTATTGTATGTTTGTTTTCTATATACTTAATTTTTATTTTATCATTATTATTTGCTTTCTTCTATTTATTTAGGTTTACTTTTTTACATGTTCCTGGCTATTTAGATCATCTGTTGTCAGCCATTATTATTTTCTAACATGTACATTTAATGCTATAAGTTTCCTACTGATCACTCTTTTACCTGAATTCTAAAATATTTTTTGAATAACATGCATTCATTTTCAAACAGTTCAGATTTTTTTCCTCATCACTCTTTTAATTGTTTTCTGTCATTCCTTGGACTGAATAAGAATTATAAAAGTTTTAAAATAATAGATGCATACTAATGAATTTAAAAATTTAAACAAAGCTAATATCTGATTCAAAATTTTCTCTAATAATAATTCAGAAATTTGATTTATAATTTATATTCAATAATAGCTATATGTTACTTAATATTTTATATGAAATGTCATAAAAATAATAGGGAAATTTTAATATTTATTTGTTAATATTTATTTTTCTGATGGAATAGTGTAAAAATAACAAGCAAATTGAACTATCGTAAATTGAGGATCCTCTATATCTGTAAATATACCAAAAACCATTGAAATCCATACTTTAAATGATTGAATTATGTGGTCTGTGAACTATATCTCAGTGAAACTATTTTAAAAACATGATATTCTTTGACAACCAGGTTATTTGTGAATATGTAGTCAAAATGAAAGTTATAAAGGAACAATCACAGTAATTTTACAAGTGCTCAATATACAACTCATGCTACATATACACCCCTTGTGTCAAAAAGCACATGCTAATTTATCCCAAAGTCTTGTCGATGTTGGAGATGGCAGCCACAACTCAATCCTTCATTTCTTTAGACCATGAGGTTCTTGGCTCATCCCATAGGAAGTCAGTGGTGTGATAATCTTGGAGTCTGAATGGCTACTATGCCAAAGGCAAGCTGGTCAAGAGAAAGCTCTTCCCAGTTCCTTTGAATATATTCATAAAATAATTAACTTCTAGACTGTATAGCATATTGAGGAGAAGCTTCATTTTGCTAGAAATGACATTTACAAAGACTTCCTGGAGCTGTGGGAAAAACCCCTCAATGCGTGGCAATTTATGGCCTGTCACTTTATTCTTTACACATACACACACACGCACACCCCCCAACACAAAGGCTGAAAGAGCCGTGACCTTATCACTGAATTTGAGATAATTTTCAAAGTCAACTTCCTCTTAAATGTGAGTCTGAAAATGGCAGCTGAAATTTTATCATTTTACCTTATTGGCCTCTGTCAGGATCTATGGTGGGTGCAAGAAGGTTTCACCTACCACTATTTATGGAGTATGCACCAGATCATGGGAGGAGGAGCCGCACTCCCTGCTGATGAACTAGGCTAAATGGTGACACAAAGACGATTCATAGCTTTTCAGGCATATGAAATGTAAGGGCAGTTACAAGTTGATGCCTAATATGTGTTTACTAGTCACTGAGTAATACATTTTTAATGTATTCAATTCTTTTTGAATCATTTTGTAAATACAAAACAAAAATTGCAAGTATTCATTACAGATTTTTAATTACTTTTCATTTTACTATTTACCAAAGCATCTAAACACACTTTACAATGCATTGTATTGCACATATATTTGTCACACTGTCTTAGTCCATTCAGGCTGCTGTAACAAAATACCATAAACTGGGTAGATTGTAAACTACAGAAATTTATTTCTCACAGTCTGGGGACCAGGAAGTCCAAGATCAAGGTTCTAGCAGATTGGTCTGGTTAGGGACTGCTTCCTTATGGACAGCCATCTTCTCACTGTAAACTCACATGGCAGAGAGGTCATGGGATGTCTTTTATAATGGCACTAATTCCATTCATGAGAGACCCATCCTCATGACCTAATCATCTTCCAGAGGCGTCATCTCTCAATACCATGATCTTGGGGGTTAATATTTCAACATGAACATTTTGGGGACACATACACATTCAGTCCATTGCACATACCACAACACTGTGTCACTTTCTAAGGTGACATGACTTTTATACACTCAGTTGATTTTCAGATAAGTGTCATGATATCCATTTTACAGACAAGAAAACTGAAGCTCAAAGACACAATATAACTTGATCAGAGTCTTGAAATGAGCAAATCAAAGAACTGGAATTTGTTCCCAGCTCTGATTAAATCCATAGCCCTAAAATTAACTTTTAACACTATAAACTAAATATTATGTTAATATGTTTTGGCCTATTTAGATTTTTCTAACTGCAATGATTTAACATTTGTAAATTATATTTTTCTAGACACTTTTACTTTTTCCATATGATCACAATAATTAACACAGTGTTAGATATATTTTATTAAATAATTTTCAATATATCTACATTTATAGGGTCTATATCCTTTCTCATTTTTATAAAGATTCATTCAAATTTCTATTTTCTCCATTTTGGGGCAATTTAAGATTCATGGTTGGTCATTTCAATTAGAAATATTTCAAAAATGATATTTAACAATTTATTCTACCTTTTGTCTTATAAGTTATTTTTTCAGTTGTCTGTATTATAAAATGGTTTCACTTACTTATTTTTTCTAAATTTTAAGAAAAAAGTCTAGATTATTTTCATTCTTTCTAATTTAACAAACTGTATAGTTACGGGTTTATTTTTTGACCCCATAAATGTATCTTAAAAAACAAAATCTTTTAAAATGTATAAATTGCTGTACATTTTTGACTAAAATAGTTTAAATGATGTTTTATTGTTTTTTTACTTTTTATTGTTTTACTGTATAAGCATACTCATATATGTTTATTTTGCCTATTTATTTGCATGGATTTAAGAAATAATTGTTAGTATTTATCTCATTATTTTTTCTATAACTTTACCTATATGTTAGATATGTATTTTCCAACACTGTTATTCAGAATATAAGGATTTGTGATATTATTGCTTCATTATTAACTACATACTTCATCATTATAAAGTTACCTACTTTTTCACTTTATTTTAATAGATTTTTGCCTTTGTCAGATAAAAAGATAAAGTATAAATACATAAGAAAAAAACTTAAAAGTGCTGCTAAGCATTGAATCTGATGTTCAATATATTTGTGTTCAAGATAACACACACACATACAAACACAGTAGATATAGGTAGGTGATTATCATAACCTAATCAGATAGATTTTTATAATCAAGATGAAGCAAGAGGCAAACTCGCTGTTGTGGAATAGTTGAAATATCTCAGATACTTTGTCATGCCTCTTTAATATAAATCAAGAATCTTTCTTTGGCCGGGCATGGTGGCTCATGCCCGTAATCCTAGCACTCTGGAAGGCCTCAGCTGGAGGACTGCTTGAGGTCAGGAGTTCAAGACCAGCCTCACCAACAGCGAGACCCTGTCTCTACTAAAAATACAAAGAAATTAGCTGAGCAACTAAAAATAGAAAAAAATCAGCTGGACATGGTGGCATATGCCTGTAGTCCCAGCTACTCAGGAAGCTGAGGCAGGAGGATTGCTTGAGCCCAGGAGTTTGAGGTTTCTGTGAGCTAGCCTGATGCCACGGCACTCTAGCCTGGGCAACAGAGAGGAAAAAAAGGATCTTTCTTTGACTTTTTGCTTGTCTAAGTTCTTATTGGTCAATGGATGTCTTTCAATACCTGACAAAATTCTGACTCTACCAATGAGAGTGTTTATATCATTACATGTTCCCAGGAGTAGTTGAATTTTGCAGAGAAAGAAAAAAATAATAACAACAAAAAACTCACTTTGTTTTCTGGGTCTTAGATGTGGGTGTTCCATTGTTGCGACAAATAGCAGGAAAAGAAATAAAGAGAAGAAAAGTCTTATCAAACTTACACAGTTATTTCTGATGTTGTGAGGCAAAAACTCTTAAACTAAGATGAAATTCTGGTTATATACTTTGATACTGATCAATCTGTGAAATAATCATTTAGGTTCTTCAAGAGTGTATGTATACCTGCAAAGTGATTTCATGGCACTAGAGTCTTGTAATGCATTATTACTAAAAAATGCTTTAAAATATTCACTATAATTTTGAATCATAGCCTCTCATA
>RJWJ010040592.1:0-13906 GCA_004363605.1 Indri indri
CTGCCCTGTCAGTACTGCAGGCTGCTTTGTGCTATTCGCTCATTGTGTCTGAGTGCCCTGTCTCTCTTTGAGGACAGTCATGTGCATACAACACTTTAGACATCACTGACCACTCTCACGTGTAATATTTAATTCAAGCCTCACAGACGGCTCGAAAGGCAGGACAGGTATTATTTTACAGGTGAGGGAAGTGAGACGCTGAGAAAAATAATCAGCAGAACCTAGATGTGAACCCAGGTCTTCTGGCCCATCTTCTTAGGACACCACCCTGGATCTCATGTTTGTGAACCTCTCACAGTGCTACAATACTCGGGACTCTGGTTTATTGGCAAGCTGGTTGGTAGACAAGGCAGCCCTTTACCCACACCGACTCCAGGGAAAGTGCATGCCTTCTGGGGCTTTCCTCCAACACAAATGTGAAGTGTGTGTGTGTGTGTGTGTGTGCGCGCGCGTGTGGGAGAGAGAGAGAGAAGGTATGTGTGCACAAGAGAGCCTATGAGCATTTACAGGCTTCAGGCCAGCTCTGGAAGGGACATTTTTTACACCTTTACACCTCACGGTGTCTTCTTGCAGGTAGGAAGCCTGGGGGACAGGGGAGCAGGCAGTGTGTGTGTGTCTGTGTGTTTGTGTGTGTGTGTGAGGGAGAAAGAGACAGAGAGAAAGTATGTGTGCACAAAAGAGCATATGAGCACTTACAGGCTTCAGGCCAGCTCTGGAAGGGACACTTTTTACGCCTCACGGTGTCTTCTTGCAGGTAGGAAGCCTGGGGGACAGGGGAGCAGGCAGAGAGGGTCAGAGGACTGGCTTTTCCTATCTCGCTCAGACCTGAAACTCATTCTGGCTTCACCTTACCGTGATGTGAGCTGCCTGAGCTGGCAGGGCACTGAGGAGGGGAGCGGTGCGGGGTGTGGGCAAGGGTGGGGAGGGTCTCCAGCGTGCAGGACGGAGATCAGCAAGTGAGGGGCTGACTCCTCCTCTCCCTGCACAGAACTAGCCCCAGAAGGAGGGAAACTGTGAGGTCCACATTCCTCAACTTTGGTCTTCCCTGGCCTCTGCTCTCAGCCATTCCCACAATGCCCAGTTCCCTGAGTTGGCTCCTCACTCTTGACTGTCCAAATGTCCAACTCTTGTCCACCCTGGCAGTTGCCCACGCTCCAGGTCTCTGCCTGCACCCTCCCTTTGGTCTCCAATGTAACAGGGTCCCCTGCCTTTTCTGTCTAGTTCAAAGAACAGGTGCTTCGGACTTACAAAGAAAGGGGGAAGGAAAAAAAAAAAGGAGGAAGACAGCTACAGAGGCCCAGAGGGGATAAGACATTTGGGGGCATTTGGAATGTTGCAGTGGCCATGCCCATGCCCCTGCCTTGACTCCTCAGAACACACAGTGATGGTGGCTCTCTGTTCTGGCTCTGTGGGCTGAGGCCAGGTCTAGGCCAAGGAAAGCTGGGTTTGGATGGGGCTGAGGTTGGAATCACCCTAAGAAGGTGCTGTGTTCAGGGGTACCCTTCCCCCTCTGACCCAGCCCATCTGGCACCAGGCTTCCTAAGCATCTCAGTAATACCCAGTCCCTTTAAAACCTGACTTACTGGAGATATGCTTGACCAACTGTGCTACCTGGGGGGCGTAGGAGCAGAGCCATGGACAACCCACACCTTTTCCTCTGCTCACCTCTATGCACAGACAGGGCAGAAGGAATTCATAAGGCAGCTCTGCAGCGTGGCCCCCAGACACGACTTTCTGTTGACGGCAGCGAAGGGAGAAAAGAGATGCCTGAGAAAGAGTGTAGGCACCATGGACAAGGGCAGGAGGGAGCTGGGACCTTGGCCAACACAATCTCATTTTCCTTTCATGGGAGACTTACTTCTTCCACCAAGATATTTCCTCCTACAGAGTCTCTGCTCTGTAGTCTGACCGTTTGCTCTAGGTGCTCTAGGTGGAGTTGGCGGAAGGAGACAGGGAAAGGAATATACACTTACTGAGCTACTACTGTATGCCAAGTAGGGTACTAGGTGCTAAAAGCATTAACTCAATCAATTTAATGCTAGCATCACAGCAATCTTGTGAGGTAACAATTATATAAATGAAGGGAGCTGAGGGCCTCAGGGGTACAGCAGCAGTCCCTGCAAATGGTACCAACTGTATACAGCTGCATCCATAACAACTGCAGGTGGAGACGGGAGGTTAGGGCCTGAGCTGGGAGAATGGGGGACTTCTCATTCTTTGAGGGATAGGAACAAAGGGAGGGAGGTAGAAGGGTACTAAGACAGATATGACTATTTTGTTATATTCTCAGAGCAAACAACCTCTTAGGGGAACTGAAAAGGCTTTTTAATGCAACCGAATCACATTGAGGGTCCTCTCATTGGGGGCAAATACCATATTCATTTCTCTGCTTGTCATTCACGGTGGCTTCAGGTGTCTGCCTGCCCCTCCCGTTCCTCCCTTCCCAGGTGACAAGGCCTCCTGCCTTTTCTGTCTAGTCCAAAGAAGTGTTAATGCCAGCCACTTCAGCTTGTAAGGAGGCCCTGGACAATTACCTTCCCTCTCTGGGCCTCAGTCTCCCCAAGTGTGCAATGAGTGGGCCTCTTTTGCTCCGGCACTGAGTGATCTGGCTTTTTACAGGGGATGACCAGCCATACCTGGGCATCAAAGGGACTGCTCAGGTCTTCACACTCCAGTGCCCACTGGTGACAAAGACGCATGCTGACCTCAGGGCCTGGAGGAATGGTCACCCGAATAGCCCGTGCCTCAGGCAACAAATCAAAGGAGAACTCAGGCCCTGGGGAGAGAGGGACTTGGTAGCCTTGTCTCATGGCCTTAGCACAGGTGTCACTACTCAGCGGAACCCATCTCCTGTCCTACCCTATGCCTACCTCTATGCATTTGTGTGTCCAGTCTGGGGAGAATTTCCACTGCCTCTGGATCTGAAGGTTGGGTCCTTTTGGTGCGCAGCCCCTTGTGGGAGATGTCTGGGGAGGGGATGGAAATACGATGGCTCTTCTCAGATAGGCAGCAGATACCCAGCAGCTTCCTCTGTAGGCAGAGAACAAGGCTGGCCTTAAGCCAGGAATCAGGAAATCTAGTCTATGGCATACTACCCTGAATGTGCCAGATCTCAGCTGATCTCGGAAGCTAAGCAGGGTCGGGCCTCGTTAGTATTTGGATGGGAGGAAATCTGGCTTCTGTTTCTACCTCTGGAACCTGAGGTACCATAGACAAGTAAGTTGTTCAACCTCTTTCAGCCTCAGTTTCCCTAACTGTGTAATGGGCAGGATAGTCTACTTCATCTCCACACTTTCCGTCTCACTCACATGACTGGAGAGCAAAATGAGAGGCGAGAAAGAGAAGGGCTATGGACCATAGGGTAGGGCTGGAAGTGGCAGCGAGAGTACCTGGGCAGATGCCGGCGTCTTGTGTCTGCTACAGAACTTGAACTCGGAAGGCTTTTGGGATTTCTGCACGAGGAGGTGGAAGCAGCCCCACTGAAGGCCTGCACAGGGGAGGACACACTTACTATCCAGCCCTTCATTGCCCCTCCCCTGCCTGGAGATGTGGCCCAATTTTGGATAGTAAGTCATTTTAAATAAAGGAGGTAAGGATGTCAAGCTTCTTTAGTCCTGAAAATTACGATGCAAATTTAAAAAGGATTAATTTCTTAAGTAGACTTTAAAAAGCTATATACACAAAGATATTCATTGTAGTATTATTTCTAACAGTAAAGAATTAGAAAAAACTGCCAATTCTTAAGCAGTGTTATGGGCATTTAGTATGCACCAGGCACTGAGCTAGCCAATGAAAATATAGAGTTGAATAAGAAAGAAGATCCTACTTTACAAATAGAAGATAATAACAGAAAGTTTATAGAACTCAAAACTTTTAATCCCAAGAATCTTGGCTGAAAAGATTAACATCTTCACAAAATGATACAATTGCACCCATGCATATCAGTCATGGTGTGTTATTTTAGGATGCTGTAAGTCCCTGTTGAGGTTGAAACAGGACAAATATCTGTTCTGGTATCACAGATCCAACTTGCCTCAGCCTGTGTGGCCCCCCAGCAATGTCCCTAATTCACATCTTCACTGAGAATGGCCCAAAGGGCTGTTTCTCATACCTGGGGGATCTGACATTAGATGAAGGCACAGAGAGCAGGAGCAATGCCCAGCACACCGAGGCTTTGTGGAGGGGAGGGCCACCTGGGTACAGCAAGGAATATGGGCAGAACTTCCTGAGAAAAACAGAAAGAAAAGGAAACAGTAGGGTCTAAGGAGGTCCTTCCCCCTCACACAAGTTGGATGTGAGGCTGAGCTCCGCCACTTACATCCTGGAAGTGTGACCTTGGGCAAGTTACAGGGCCTCTCTAAGTGTCAGATTCTTCATTCATAAAGTGGGCCTGTTGTAAAAGTCAAGTAAGGTAATGTGTGGGGGGATGCGGAGTAGAGTACACCGTAAAGTACACATGAAGGATCACTGTTGTATTACTGATGGCAGTGAGCAACTAGTTAAGGGGAGGAACCAATGTTTATGGAGTGCCTGGAGATTCATCCGTGTCTCTTATTTAATCCTCCCTAGAGGTCGGAAGCAACACTGTCTTCATTGTGCAATCATTTCTGCTGTGCTACTCTGCTCCTCAGAAGCCGAGGGCCCGTTGGAGGGGTGAAGTGCCCTGTCTGAGGCCACAAAGAAGTCTGTGGCAGACCCGCAGTGCAAATGCAGGCTTGTCCTAATTCCAAACTCATGCTTTTTTCTCGATACTGTGCTACTTCCCAGGTTGGGAACTAAAGTCAGAATGGAGAGCCTGCTGTGGTTCTGGAACGAAGGGAGAGGTTGGGGAGAGGAGTGGGGCAGGAAATGAGACTCACCAGTGAAACTGCCATCCTGAAGGCACAGGGCCCAGTAGGGAAAAGAAAGGAGAGAGTTATTATTAGTAGGGACCTCCATAAGGAGCATTCTCCCTGGGATCTTTGCCTCGAGTCTCTAATTCCGATTAGCTGTCCACAGCCAATAGCTTATCCAATCGGACTCTGTTCTTCCCAGCTGCACTCTGCCCAGGCCCTCAGTGCACCAGGACCTTGGCTGCCCCTCCGAGACTATGAGAGGACACACTGAGACTGCCACCAGAGCACAGGGACTGGGGAGGTAGCAAAGGCGGGCAGGGGAGTGGGGAGCTTTATGCCCGTGCGAGTGAGGTAGGCGTCCCTACCTGGCGGTGGCACCTTACCATGTGAGAGGCCAGCAGACGGCAGGTTCTCCAGCAAGGCAGGTGGGGACAGCCCATCCCAGCAGGGGCAGAGAGGCTGATGAGCAGCAGGAGGAGAGGCAGGAGCAGGGCTGCGAGTCTGGGGTGCCCCATGGGCTTCTGTGCGATCAGGGTGCCCAGAACATGGCTGCACAGCCTGAAGGTGGGCGGCAGGTCTCGCTGTACAGCAGCAGGGAACACAGTACCAGCGCGGGAGCCCTCGCCTCCGCCTGCCCTGGCCCCGCCCTGCCCTAAAGCTCCTCCTCGATCCTAACCAGCCAGCCAGGCCACATTCCTTCCCCTCCAAGTGGAGGGACTGAGGGAGGCTTGTCCCCCCAAAAACCCTTCTGCCCCCTACCTGAAAGACAAGGGTTTCCTGCTACAGCAGAAAAGCAACAGGAAAGGGGCCGGCACCAGGTTGGGGACTGCACCCATTGAATAACCCCTCCTACCCCTGAGACACCCTGCGGATCTGACCCGCCCATCAACACACCCTTGAACTTGAATCTCCCATGGACATGTGCTTCATCCCCTCACTTAGAGAATGTACAGAGCTCTACTCTGCACTGGGTGCTGGAGATAAAGAGGTGACTGAGGCACCATTTAGAGTTGGCCCAAAAAAAAAAAAAAAAGGAACTAGAGGATGTACATGAACCTCGCGTGCCTCTCTATGTACCCTGGCTCCCCACCTGGTTGACTCTCATGACTATATCCAAGCTCTCTCTACCCATCAGCCAGTTCCAGCTCTTCTGGGCAAAGGGCTCCAAAGGGGCCTCCAGCTTCAAGAACCCACTAATCAGTATAGCCTGCTCAGGAAGCCCCAGAGCTCATAGCTGAGCCCTGGAGCAGAGGGAGTGGGCCCCACGCACTGACCTGGTTTCCTGTGGTTTCCGGTGCTGGAGAAAGGCTGACGAGGCTCCATCTTTGTGGGAACCCTCCCCATCATCCCACAGCTTCCTCCCCCTCATGGAGCATTTGAACTGCTTCAGCCCTTACCTTGGTGACACACACAGTGGAAAGAAAGTTTGGGGCACACCTACCAGGTTGAGACATCTTGAGATTGTTATTGTCCCTCACGACTCTATCCAAACCACCTGTCAGTAGCCTGACCACAGCCTTCTTTTGCTCAATTCTATGCTCAAGTCTCCAGGTTCGCTGTCTGGAGGCCGTATCCTACCCATTATCCTAAAAATATCCTCCAGCTTTTGAGTTCATTAAAAGATAAAAACCCTTTCTTATTTGTTGTTTCTCCAATGCCTAGCAGTGGATGTCATGAAATAGGTGTTCTGTAGTTGAATAACTGTAAATTATGATACATTTCATCTAAGTAGTTTATCTGTTTCACACTTCACAAAGCATTTTCATATTTGATCCTCCTAACCACTTCATGAGACAGGTAAGGGATAATTATTGTTTTTCTTTCATAAAGAAAGAGATAAGGAAGCAGAAGGGAAAGTGATTTGGTCAAGGTCAAAGTCTGTAGCCCAGAGAGCTCCTCTTCTGCTAGGCCCTGGCAACTGCAACTCAATTCTCCTTCTATCCTCCTGTTGTCTCCCCTCCCACTGCCTCATCTGTCTCTGCTCTCAGAACCCAAAAGGATCTGCATGACACAGTATGGTCTTTTGGCCGTGGAGCCCATCTCTGCAGCACATCAGTAAGATCTGAAGGTAGGCAAGGGTGGTCTGGCCCTATTAAGAATAGGTTAGGGAGCCTTCCCCCAAGTTCTTCCTACCTTGTAGTGGTTTAGATCTGCAAAAATAGAGCTTTCAGATGCTGGGGGCATGAAATGAGAAACTCCGTTCTATGCTAGAACTCTCCTCCTCCCTGATCTGTATCCTCTGATCTGACTCTGACAGTGAAAATATTTGGTTAATTACTCCTGACCCTGGTTAAGGTAGGGTAGGAGAACTCGCCAAGAAAACAATAGAGACGAGAAAGGAGAAGGAAAGAAGGGAGGAAAAAAAGAAGGGAAGGAGAGAGAAAGGGAAAAAAGGAGCACACAGAAAAGGAAAAGGAATAAAGATGAGGATGAAAGAGGGAGAAAAAAAGAAAGTGTGCATTTTATTAATTGTCCTGCTGGTTTACTTATTTACTGTGGAGATGGTTCCAAAACTGACTTAAGATTGAAAAAAAAAAAAAAAGGACAGGGATGAATTCCCGCACACCCTGGGAAGGGAGAGGGTGGGGTCAGTAGCTGCTGAAACCCTGTCATCAGTGTCTGGACCATGCACTTTGCCCGCTTCATCTCATTTTATTAATTAGTACTACAACCCCTTATCAGTCTTATTACCCCATTTTTTACAAACTGGGAAACACTCAGGAAAATTAGGTGACACGCCCAAACATACTCAGCTAAGAGGAGTCAGCCCCTCACTTGCTGATCTCCGTCCTGCACGCTGGAGACCCTCCCCACCCTTGCCCACACCCTGCACCGCTCCCCTCCTCAGTGCCCTGCCAGCTCAGGCAGCTCACATCACGGTAAGGTGACGCCAGAATGAGTTTCGGGTCTGAGCGAGATAGGAAAAGCCAGTCCTCTGACCCTCTCTGCCTGCTCCCCTGTCCCCTAGGCTTCCTACCTGCAAGAAGACACCGTGAGGCATAAAAAATGTCCCTTCCAGGGCTGGCCTGAAGCCTATGAGTCCTGCTCATATACACTCTTGTGAACATATGCCCTCTCTCTGTCTCTCTCTCTCTCTTTTACACACACGCACACACACACTCACACAAACATATGCTTCACACCTGTGTTGGAGGAAACTCCCAGAAGGCGTGCAGGTACCTTCCCTGGAGTCAGTGGGGGAAAAGGGCTGCCTTGTCTACCAATCAGCTTGCCAATAAATCAGAGAGTACCGAGTATTGTAGCACTGTGGAGGTTCAGAAATATGAGGCCCAGGTATCCTAAGGGGATGGGCCAGAAGACCTGGGTTCACATCCCAGCTCTGCTAATTATTTATTCTTCTTGGAGCCTCACTTTTCTCATCTGAGATTTGCCACTATGTCTTCCTGGTTCTTTCTGCTAGAACACACTGCTGGGGAAAGCTGTGGGAAGTCAGAGGTTTCTGGACCCTGTAGTCCACAGAAGGTACTAAATTTAGCAGTGTGATATAGTTGGCAGGGTTAACAATTTAGAGAAAGAAACTGGAATGGTTGGAAAGAAGAAAGTAGGCCTTATGATAGTGAGTTATCAGTGGTCGGACTTCTAGAACAGTGGGGACTGTTCAGCAAATGTCAACAAGGGAGGACTAACCCTGTGGCTAGAACAGGAGGTGACCAACTGCAGTAGAGGCAGCAATCGTGTATTGTAGGACCTCAGTACAGAGGCCCTGTCCTCTTGGAAGGTGGCTAAGGCCTGTCTCACCTGTGGTTTGTATCTAAATGAACTGACCAAATGAGAGACTTCATGCTCTAATAACCTTTACCTGGGGACCCAGCAGGAGCTCAGGAGTCCTCGCAGGCCTCTGCACATGCTCAGGTACAGAGTACACAGTGGGGGCCTTGGGCAGCCATTTTTCTTGTCATAGCCTTACCAGTGTGGACTCTGTCAGATCATGAAGCAGCAGCTCCAGAATCTTCCCGCAATGGCCAATCTCTAAGGTCCGTTGGGGTAACTGTGCCCACCATTAGGGCACCCTGGGAAGGAAGGTTCAACCAATTAGATCAATGTAACCCAAGAGTGGGCAACTGTCCCTTCCTTACTTTTTCTCTTCCAGAAGGGATCAAACTCTAGCATTCTGGGGCAAGAAATTATTGCTAAGAGAAGAGGAAAGGACTCCCAATCTGGAAGCTAACACAGCTCATCAAGGGATGGCATTTCGATATTTATTAAACCCCTACTATATATTAGACTGTTCATAACATTATTTATTTAAGCCTCACATCAACCCTGGCAGGTAGCTACCAGGATGCCCATGTGTCAGATCAAAAACAAGGGCTCAAGTATCTTGCCCAGGGCAAAAGTTAGTAAAATGCCTGACTAGAATCCCAGCCTAGGTCAGTCTAATATCGGAAGAAGTATTCCACTATACCGCGCTGCCTTTCTTATGGCCTAGGTGCTCTCTAACAGTTCCTTCGGCCCCGAAACTTTAGTCCTGTGAAGATCAGGAAGCAATAACCATTCTTCACATTTATACAGCGATACATAGTTCACAAAGTGCTTTCACAATACTTTACCTTATTTGATCTTCAAAGCAATCTGTGAAACAAGTAGGGTTGATCTTAGTCCTATGATTAGCAGGTGCATTGGTACTTGAACCCCAGTCTTCTGATGCAAATACAGTGTTCCTTCTATTACATCAAGATCCAACAAGGGGGTTGTATTTGGTTTAGGAAATACTACAACCATGAGGCAGGGAAAAATTATAAGAAAAGCCCAGAAAAGCAGAATCCCAACAACCCAACAAGCAGAAACTAACATAAACCAAATGGTTTTTGTTCTTTTTAAATTGTTGACAGTAATTTTCACAATGGGTCTTTGAAGGTACTCTAAGACCATTCCAAAGAAATTTTAACCTTTTTTGTTTTGTTTTGTTTTGTGTTTTGAGACAGGGTCTCCCTCTGTCACCCTGGCTCCAATGCATTGGCCTCATCATAGCTCACAGCAACCTCAAACTCCTGGGCTCAACAGATCCTCCTGCCTCAGCCTTCTGAGTAGCTGGAACTACAGGCACAGACCAACAAACCCAGCCAATTTTTCTGTATTTTGTAGAGACGGGGTCTTGCTCTTGCTCACGCTGGTCTCGAACGCCTGGCTTCAAGCAATCCTCCCATGTTGGCCTCCAAAAGTGCTACAATTACAGGCGTGAGCCACCACACCCGGCCTTAAACTTTTTAAAACTAATATTTGCATTCCAATACTTCGAAAGTTAGCAGTCTGTGCCTGGTGCTCATGGTAACTCCATTACCTGTACATTTCCATCTGCCTCTCTCTGCTCTCCAAATTCTATCTCTACTTTAGTTCTACCATCTGTGACATACATCCTGACTTTAGTTTACAATAGGGAAAATTAGTTCATTCAATAAATTTAGAATGCATGCTATGTGCTAGGTACTGAGCAAGAGGTGTGGAAAAGACATGCAAAACAATAATTCTGTCAATAAAAGCAGTAAAATAAAAATTCAGAGAAAGAACTCTTGCTCCTTGAATTGCAGGAACTGGAAGGCTCCAGAATTACCATATAACTGGGTCTTGAAGGATAAGTGATAAAGGAATGTAAAAGTCAAAAAGGGAAATTTTTATGCAAAGGAAACTGGGAAACTATGGAGCCAATATGGGGATCCATGAGAGGTTGAGTTGACTAAGGGTATGAGAGGGAGTACTGGGAGATAATGCAGAACAGGTGGATTGGGACCCCTTGGCAACCTCAGAAAGAGATTAGGACACTTAGGTTGCTACAAAAATAACAGCACATGGTAGGGGCTTAATGATCATGGAATGGATGATGATCCAGAGCTGCGCTCTTGGTATACTCACTTCAACATAGGATACAGGAAGAGGAATGGGTATGAGGCAGAAAGGCAAAGTTAAGTTTGGGACATACTGATTTTTTTAGAGACAAGATCCCACTCTCTCACCCAGGCTGTAGTGTAGTGGTGGGATCATAGCTCACTGCACCCTCAAACTCCTGGGCACAAGTGATCCTTCTGCCTCAGCCTCCCAAAGAGCTGGGATTACAAGACATGACCTGCCTCGCCCAGCCAGCACATACTGATTTTGCGATGATAATCAGAATATCTAACAGAAGAGATATTGCAGTTAGAAGTACTGCCAGTACCTAACACTGTACTAAGTATGCCTAAGTATATACACAGGTTTATAGAACAAAAGAATGACTACAACTCTGGAGAGGGCAGAGCTCTGTAGTTACAGATCTGGGCATCATCCAAACACAATAAAGTCAAGTGTAAAGGGACACACGTCTTTCACGCAATAAATACTGTGTCGGAATTTTAGGTGTGAAAGGAAGGACCTTTAGTTTAATCACCTCTCCCACTTCTATTTTTACTTTATCACTCCACGCCATTGGACTTATGTTCATTGGTTGTTTCACATGTATAGCATGTTTCGCCTAGATTGTAAACTCTCTATAGAGATACTTTAAAATTCTTTTGGATACCATTATATAATAGTAGATACATAACTGACATTAACATTGATGAACATGAAAATCAACTAAAAGAGCCCGTAACCCAAGCTAGATAGATGAGAATGGGCCATTTTATACATGAAGAGATTACATGTCTGGCCCAAGGTAGTTCTTGCCAATCAGCTGCAGGGCGCAACTGTGGCTTAGGTTCCCCATGGCTAGTCCGCTTCTTTATGGCCACTGCCAGGTTTCTCAGGTAGCTTCTGCCTATCTCCTAGTGCCTAAGACCACTCAAACAACACACCTTTCACACAAGCCCCAAACACAAGGCACAAGGTAGACAGGGAAGTCTTAACTTTATTGAGGTTCTTTTCAATTAAAATGCTTTGCAGAAGAGACCACAGCCCGCAGGGGAAACAGCTTTCCAAATGTTTGCTGACCCATGACCTAGAGATTGAAATAGAATTTGATTTATTACGTTTCCTTCAGTCTCAATGGCTAAGGGGTGATGGATGGAAGTAGGGAGAATGACAAAGAGGAGGCAAGGATGAGGCTCAGTCTTAAAGAAAAACCCCGAAGGGCCTTAATTTCAACCAATTGAACTTTGTTTCACAGCTGTTGGTCATCCAGTTCTAACCGACCAGGAATATATTAAATATAGTTTTGCCACCTCAGCAGATGGCAACACGAGGGGCTTTCCGGAACTCTGGCCTGGTCAGCATCACAGCTGCTAAAATCACCAGAAGAGATTTTAGAACAGCTCGTCTATCCCTGTCCCTTCGTTCAGTGGGAGGCCCAGGCTTCACCCCACAGAGCAGTCCATCAGGCAGGCTTCATTTACGCTTCTTCTCCTGTGTGCTGGTGAACCAAGAGTCTAGGAGCTTCTTGCTGTAATATAATTGCCAGGCATGCACTTGGACTGCCAGCACCAATACCAGGTACATGACGGAGACAGCAGAAAATCCAAAAAGGAAGCGGTAGGCCTTACCATGGCGGTAGAGCTGCTGTGCAGCAGGGAACATCTCCATGCTGCCATAAATGAGAGGAGCAATGGAAAAGAGCCCCATGCTGATCATGGAAAGCACCAGGTAGCTAATGTTGTTGCGGGGGAATGACAGAAGGCCCAAGAGAGAGGGCAAAATGCTCAGCAAATACGGGTACTCCCACTGATAGGGCATGGCCACCTGATCATGCGACAGGAGCCTCAGGTGTCCCACGCTCATCTTGGCAACCAGCAGCAGCCATATGACCAGATGTATGTAGATCAGCTTCTTGATTTCATACTTGAGGGTCACGCTGTGGGGCAGAGCAGAGGGAGAAGTACCTTTCATTCAAATTTTTCTGACCACCAACTATACGCACAGCAACTGTATTGCACACTGGGATACAAATTTGAGTAAGACAGCCCAGAGACTACGCACAGGAACAGAGGAGGAAAAAATAATTAGAAAAGGAACTGAAACAGCTCTAGTAAATACATGTTCCAAGATATATGGGACCACAGGAAGGAGGAATCAATTCTGCTTGGGACGGACTGTCAAAGAAGGCTATCTAGAGGAGAGTGATACCTGAGCTAGGCTCTGAGGAATGAGTGAAGATGGGC
The DNA here is from genome assembly GCA_004363605.1 of Indri indri. Lineage (NCBI taxonomy): Eukaryota > Metazoa > Chordata > Mammalia > Primates > Indriidae > Indri > Indri indri. The sequence goes on from RJWJ010040592.1 coordinate 12,923, forward strand.
ATTCCATGCAGAGACAACAGCATGCAGGCAAAAAGGCATTAAGCATTTATGTTCCAGGAAGCAAACGGTTGAGTGTGGCAAGAACGCATTGTGGGGAAAGGGGAGTAGAGGGTTATGAAGTTACAAAGACTATGAAAGAGGCAGTTTAAAGGCAGAAGAGTAACTCCGTGTTTAGAAAGATGACTTTGCACCATAGGAGTACAGCCTGGAGGGAGAAAGGTACTGGCAGTGAGGAAAGGAGCTCATACTGCCCCTACTTCTCCAGCTAAATTTTTCATCTAAAGGAAGCACATATCTCTCTTACTCTTCTAATTCTCTCACTTCCCAAAGTATCCTCTTCATACCCCCAAGGGCAATGTTTCTGCTCTGGGCAGGCATGAAAACACCTTCTTGGGTTGTGAGGCTCTCTTAAGTAGGGGCCTAAAGATGAGAATGAAGTGAGAGTCCAAAGAGCTTGTCATTCTTCAAAACTATAGAGAGAAGGATGTGAAGAACATTCTTGGAGAGTTCAATGGATTTAAGGAAGTAAAATCTTTTTATAAATTTTTATTTTAAAATATTTGTTACAGAAAATGTGGAAAAAGCAGAAAAAAATAATCAGTCATCTCTAGACCTCAAGCTCAATGAAGGCAGGTAACAGTTTTGATTTTTGTTTCATTTTTTAATAAACTTTTTTATTGAAAATATAACACGCACTCAAAGACCAGGTCCGCTTTTGCTCTTACAGCCTCAGTGTCTTACACGATGCACCATGGGTGGAAGCTCAAGAATATTTGTCGAGGCCAGGCGCGGTGGCTCACGCCTGTAATCCTAGCACTCTGGGAGGCCGAGGTGGGCGGATCGTTCTGAGCTCAGGAGTTCGAGACCAGCCTGAGCAAGAGCGAGACCCCATCTCTACCAAAAATAGAAAGAAAATTAATTGGACAGCTAAAAATATATATATAGAAAAAATTAGCCGGGCATGGTGGCGCATGCCTGTGGTCC